>WOVY01006324.1:0-37817 GCA_013436015.1 Rhipicephalus annulatus | reverse complement strand
TTGCCTACTACATCGTGCGCAAGTATGCTCCCGAATCTGAACTTAACGCCGAATGCTACAAGGAGCGCACACGCGTCTACCAGTGTCTCGCCGCTGTTTCCAGCACTGTCCCGCCACGTCAAATGATGTTCTTTGTAATTGCATTCTAGAAACGTGCATCTCTGCAGTGACCTCCGTTTAGGCCAAAGAAGTGCTGCTCTGCATTATGTGTTAGCCCGGCTAGACTTGGCACCGCCAATCAAAAACAGTTCAAACGATTGTGTGGCATTAGCCATTTTTGGCACCGTTAAAAGCTGTTACATTTCATTCCAATTCACGATTACGCGGGTATTCGTGGCTGGTCTTGGTAGTGAAATTGTTTCAGCTTCGTTATCACGAAAGCGACTTTTATTATTCATCCGTGGTTCATTGATATCTATCACTTTATTGAGGCTGTCACAAGCTATGCCTGCTTACGTTTTTCTTCTTTTTTCTTTCATATCTGAGTGTCGCTGTTTATAAGTTCACTGCAGAGTAACGCTCCATGTCCTGTTATTTACATAAGGCAAATATTGCCCTTGACTGCCATTAAACGGTAGCAATTATGTGGACAGTCTCGGCTGGTTTTTTGCCGTCGCCGCCACCGCCGGTGCCATCGCCGTCATTCCTGTATATGTAAGTAAATGTGTATACATAAAAGGAAGGATGCGCTATAGCCTCTTCTTTCTGGGGAGCAAACATCGCCTTCTCGGCCGCGGTAGTCTGCGTGCACGCTTATCTCGTGAGCGAACGAAGGAGACGGGGGTGCATATGGTTACCACGCTATCCCGTCAACAATTATCATCGGTCACCTTGTGCCCCCTCTGCAGGCGGGAGCTTCTACGGGCTGTGTTCTCATCACGGAAAAACTATGCCAAGAGTGTATCTCAAGCAGTCGTGTTCTTTTACACCAGCGTTTCACAGCGAAATCTCTTATATGATCTCAGCTCAGGTCACGTGTGGTTGTCCGCGACCGCCGCCGCCATTGTCCGTAACCACATCGCACGAAATTAGAAAAAAAAACTAGTACCAATGACACAGTGGGGCTTGAACCCGAGTCCACTGGGTGCCAGCCCAGTATTCTACCACTGAGCGTCGCCGGTGCTTAGGACTTGTTGGCGAACTTGTCTTAGGCAGGCGTGATGTCGAGAAAGAAATAGCGTTAATGCGACAATAAAGCGTTTTAAAAGAAGCGAAAGAACAGCCATTCTTCGCACAAAGCGAGTAGCGTAACGAGTATGTCATCCAATGCTCCAAACAATTACAAAAGCTTGTTCTTGTTGAGCCTTTAACTGTGGCACACACCCGATTCAGGCATAACTACTCATCGTTGTCAGCCACTGCATCAACTATTGGCACAAATTCCTTGCAAGTGTTGAGCGGACACAATGCTTCTCAGAAACATGACGAAAAATAGCATATCAAATGCCAGTCTACTACTCCAAACTTTTTAATGGTAATCCCGTAGTGGGTACCAAGCAAGTGTGCTTGCAGCTGTTACCCAATCAGTGTTTATTTGGAAAAGACTCTGAAAGGCCGCTCTTATAGCTTTCGATGTGACTGAGCTGCGCCTTCCGCGCAAACCTGGCGTTTTTTTTGTAGAGTTACATGAGGTCAGATCTGAAGGAGTTGACTGCCAGCCTCACTTCGTATAGCGTTGCTATTTGTCGCTATCACATTCAATACTTTACCATTTCAGTGAAACTGATTTTGTGCAGTCATCTCTCGCCCAGTCACGAATTGCACCTGATAACATGCGCACGAGTATACATAGCCACCCAGAAAGTTTCTTGAGACATAGCTAAGTATCCAGCGCTATGCACGTTTTGCAGGTTCTGTACCGTATGTGATAAGTTATTCGCGTTCATTGGCACCTGTGACTACGTTTCATGCGTAATTACAATGTACAAATAACCATATAAGTATGAATACCGGAGGCTGCCACAATTATTGCGCGGTACTTGGCCCAATTTATAGGCGATCACGTTGTGCGGACAGAACACTTTACTCTACAAATGATGATGAAAATTGTGAGGTCCTCAAGAACATCATCTCGGTAAGGAAACCAGAATTTAGAATTCACACATAACGCGAAAGCACACAGTTTTAGTGTTTCAGGAAGATTCTGGAGCAGCAACGTAGGCAGAATTTACAGCGCTGGTGTCTTAGGTCCTTTAGATGAATACTATATTTGTATGAGGGAAAAGATGGTACTGAATTGGAACGAATATGATGTTGCATTAACAAGGTAAAACCGGAATACGGTTAGTGTAAACATTCGTAGAGTTGTCGGCTGTACGTCAACCACACTTTAAAAAAAAGTCAAAAGATGGTTCTGACTCTCTACTTTTCCTCGGGCCCACTGATAATGCGGGAATCATCTCATTCGCGCCACCTCTCTCCATCTGTGAGCGAGAAGCCGCAAGTCGGTGCCTTGAGAATCTCGCGGCACCGACAATGTGGACCACGCGCCGCTGCGTGCCAGGTGATCGCGCCGTCAGGCAGGATGCCGTCGCGGCATGCTTCCCGCTAGTGGGCGCGTACCTTTCCTGGCTGTCGCCGGTGTTGCCAGAGTTAGCGAAGCCGATGGCGTTTGCGAATGGTGACTGACGTTAACACAGACGAGGCGCGAGCCAGAGAAGCCGAACGCAAGCGTCGGCAGTGGAAGACCAGTGACATCGGCGAGGAGTGCGTCAAAAACACCGATCGCGTTCAAGAATAGAGATGGCGCGCAGGTAACACCGACGAGACCCAAACCAAGGAAGCCGAGCGCAAGCGCTCCACGTGTCTAGCCTCCCGTGTCTCTGCGTTCTCAAACAAACGTTCACTCGACTAAATGTTACACCGAGTTTCGCTCCAAACCGTTCTTCCAGCACCCGCGTCGACGTCCGTTTCAACCGAGTCAACGCCGTGCGCACTGCTGCTGCTTCGCATTCCATCAGGGTTCTCTTCTTAAAGATGCTCTATAGTTTTTATTTGCAAAACACTTTGCTTCTTCCGAGGGTGCCGGTTCACTGAGCGGCTTTGCATTTGTTGTTAGCATTCTTTATGTGTGCGTAAATCACGTATAGCGTAGGTTTCACTAACTCTTTACGATTCTGTTTTTCATCATAGTGTTATGTTCTTCTTTTCGGGTTTCTTTTTTCAGGGCTTCTTACGCTGAAAAAGAGCGACAACATAGCAAGCCACAAAATTGATTGTGCCAGTCGTCATGACTTTTTGATTGATTCATTTTCGTTGAGAATAAATATGAAAAAAAATATTGCTGATATCTGAAGTTCATTTTGCGTGACTTGGCATCATTCACATCACACAAAGTTTGGTTAACTATAATAATAGAAGCATTTAAATGAGAAACACCTCAATAAAATTCAGAGACAATGTTATCACGCTTTTTGTTTTACACTGCTGGAAATATTATGTTGTTTTTACTAGATTTATTAAAATAATGCTAAATTGATACTACTATTTTTTGCAGCTGCTGGGAATAGCAGCAAGTGTTATTGTAAATGCTTAAAACGAATGCATCACTGTTTCCTGCAGTAGTCACACAAAAGTGGAGCACGGGTCAATCGAGTAGCCCATAGTAGCCGTAGAGTGGCTTGACCCACGTACAGGAGCATCTCCGGTAAGAGGCGCCTGACTCCCTAAGAAGTGCTAGTAGGATTCTTCGCAAAAGAGTGCTTTCGTTCTTCACAAGACGGTGAGAGGAATTCTTTAGAGCGCACCGACTCTGACCCATCAAGAGAGTTAACATGTCTCAGAGAGTCGTATACGTGGCAAGTCATAATCCTTCGAAAACAGTCAGGTATACTCTGTTTTCTTTTTTTAGAATGCAAGATTAACCAGATACGTGAACGAGGTAAGTATCACAATGCTTATATGATGCATTTCACAGCGAACTGCAAGCACTTTTGGCGTCTATTTGAGTATCCATCTATCGAGCCGCTCACGTCTGGGTGCTTTCGTCATCATCGTATACGTCTGGGTGCTTTCTAGGGGCTAAGGTATTCGGCTGCTGACCCGCAGTTCGCGGAATGGAATCCCAGCTGCGGCGGCTGCATTTTCGATGGAGGCGAGAATTCCGTAGTCCCGTGTGCTCAGATTTGGGCGCACGTTAAATAACCCCAGGTGGTCGAAATTTCCGGAGCCCTCTACTACGGCATCCCTCATAATCATATATGGTTTCGGGACGTTAAGCTCCACGTATCAATTACCGAGGCCAAGATGGTTTGACGAATATGACGCATTGGTCAAGGCATAAATAAGGTCAGAAGGCCGTCGTGTGCGCCGTCACACACTTCCTGCCAGGCAATGGCACATACCCGCGGGCGAGTATGTGCCACTGGTATGCGGCTATATGCCACAGATAATCGAGAGACTACCCAGGAATGGCGAGAACACACATGGACACTTTTAACTTGGGAATGCTACGAAAAACCTTCACTGGCAGCGTTGAATAAATGAGTTATCAGAATAAATGCCAGGGTCCCAGCAGGAATCGAACCCAAGCATTCTGCAAGGCAGTCAAGCATTATACCGCGGAGCCACGCCAAGTCTCTAAACTACTTTTTAATAGACTCTAATGTTCATGAAAGTGAATTTTGGTTGCAGTCCTATAAACATTGCATATGTACTCATATGATTCAGCCGTCACGGCGTGCTATCGTGAGTTTGTAGTGTCCAATATTCATATAAGTCACAGAAAGAAAGTATCTGCGTGCTACTTGTGGCATTGTCTTCCTGCGACAGAAAGCATCGTCAGATGGCTACAAGCAATACTCACGGCAGTATATATGAAAATTAACACAATTAGCTTTCTAACTTGTCGTAACACCCGGTCGAATCAAATGGCCAATACAGCCTTTCTTACAAATAACCCATAGCCACTTTATAATTCTGCAAAAGCTGCCACTGGTAATCACTACTGAGTGATGTGATCTGGCCAATTCAGCTGGCGAAACCAAAAATGACGCACAGAACAGCGTATCTATGATTCACTTCGCCAATGTCCTCAGTGACGACACTGTTTTCCTCGCCGTTATCAACCGTCCATTTAGACACATTGCTTCAAGGCTGCTTATCGATGCTCGCTTATTCTTTTCCACCAATGCGAGGGAAACAGTGTCGTCAATGCGGGAAGCAGTGAAATATCTTGCAAAAAGAATTTGAAAAAATGTCAAATGCCACTCAGCCCAGGCGTAAGCGGAAAAAAGAAAATTAGTGGAAGACATGTATAGACACTTTTTAAAAGCCGGGGCTTTTCAACTGGCGTAGAAAGCTGTATAAATAAAAACGAAACTGGAACCGAAATCAGTCAAACTATTTTTTGAGACCAACATACCACATAGAAATAGTAGCAAAAGGAAATAGGCTATTAAACAAAATGTACCTATATAGACGGAATTACTTCGCATGTAGTATTACATGTCGGGCATGAGGTTAGCGAAGTGCTAGCATATTTACAGAATTCAAAATTGTCTGATAGAATTTTCCAACATGCACCGAAAAGAGTCTGAGTAACACCGATGCATGAAGGGGAGATAATAGACAATTTAGAAACCAATATCTCTCATTACTGTGTTTTCAAAAATAGTGGAACCTATAATTAATGAAACATTAGTTACGTTTTTAACGAACACACTGCAATTACAAACAGTCAGTATGACTACAAAAAAGCAAATCCACTGAAGGAGCATTTTAAATATTATGGATAAAATAATTGCTAATATTGAATAAAAAAACTACACGCTTGGTATATTTTTAGATTTCAAGAAGGCTTTTGATTCTACAAATAACAAAATAATATTATCGCAGCTTGAGAAGTACGGGTAAGGGGTGTTGAAAGTCGATTGCTTGCGAGCTGCTTAAGCAACCGTAAACAGTTCGTATCTATGCAGGATGTCTCGTCTAGTTATCTAAAGCTTGAACAAGGCGTCCATTATGGCTCCAATTCAGGTGCATTATTATTCATAGTTTTCGTTAACATTATAGTTAATATACCTGATCGTCAGTTCTGGTGAGAACTGATAATGTGCGCCGATGAAACCAATCCAAGTTTTAAAATCACGCAACGAGAACAAATAGGACTCCTACCTACGTTTCTTGCCAGAGTGTTGGATGAACCAAAACAAATACCCGTTAAATGCCGAAAAAATGTATTATATTTAGGTTACGCAATAAAATCATTGATAAATAAATAACCATTAGTTATGCAAGAATGAAACTGCAGCAAACAACAAACCAGAACTTTCTTGGAGGGACATACAATGAATAGTTAAGGTGGAACGCACAAATTAGCCAACTCTGTGTAGACTTACCAAAGAGTATTGGTATTATGCATAGGATTTTTAAAATGATTTCTCTAAGCATGAACAGCTATACAATCGCCTTTTTCAGTCTAAGCTTTGCTATGGAGCTCTCGTATAAGAAGCAACTTCTAAAGCTAACTATAAGAAACTTGTACCTTTACAGAAAAAAATTCTCCGCATGCACTCCAATCACAAAGGAAATTACGCAAGCTTGAGGACAGCACCTCTATTTGAAAGATATAATATGCTTCGTGCTGATCAAGTCTACTACACGAAATTGTTATAATTAATATACAGCAAAACTGTTGTACGAGCACAACAAAGAACCTAGACAACATAGTTATCTCATCTGCCAAAGTTTACGCCGTTCACATTGAACACGAACAAATTATGATAAACAAACATTTACCTGTCAATCAACCTACAAAATAAATAAGTTGGAACATTTGCTTAATTTTCCCTGTACGGAACAGTCCTTCAATGTGCACTGAGAGAGAAAGTGAGAAAGGAAAGGCCGGGAGGTTAACCAGATATTGGCATCTGGTTTGCTACCCAGCACTGGGGGCGGTGAAGTAGGGGCAAGAAAGAGGGAGTAGATAGAGAAAAAAAAACGCACGCGCACTCATAAAAAAATGAAAACACACACAGCAAGGGCGTCCTATAGCTACAAACCGTTCAGTAAGGTCGGTCGATCGCAAGAAGTGTAGTAGCGCTTTCAGGGACCTCTTCTGTGAAGTCGCATCCTGACGATACTGCAGAATTCCCTGCTCCGACAGAGGTTGATCATCTAATGTGTTGAGTTCCTTGCGAAGGAATAGTCGATATTTACTATACGCTACGCAGTCACAAAGAATAAAATGGATTGTTTCCTCTTTGCCACAGTGGCCACAGGCTGCGGTGTCGGCCATCCCAATGCGGAAAGCGTTGGCGTTGGTAAATGCAACGCCCAACCACAACCTACATAACAGGGTCTGGTCTGCTCGGCAAAGCCTCGGCGGGACTTGAAAACCTAGCGTAGGGTCAAGCGAGTACAGCCGGGCATGCTTAAAGTGTGGCTGATTTCATTGTGATGTGCTTTGCTGACGAGCAAGCCTGCGGAGCTTTCGTGCAGCATCTGTCCTAGAAAGTGGTAGTCGTAGTTTGTGATCTTCTGTGTGGGCTGAGCGGGCAGCTTGATCGGCCCGTTCATTGCCGATGATTTCCCAGCGACTGGTTAACCACTGAAATGTAATTTGGTGCCGTTTTTCAGTCAGGTGGTGTATAACCTCTGCTATCTCTAGTACCAGCTGCTTGTGTGGTCCACGGCGTAAGGCTGATAGAAGAGACTGCAGCGCCGCCTTCGAGTCGCAGAAAATAGTCCACTTGCTTGTAGGTTGATCAACTACAAATTGCAACGCGGCACGAAGTGCTGCCAATTCTGCTGCCGTTGATGTTTTTGCGTGAGATGTCTTAAATTTAATTGTCGTGGCCAACCTTGATATCACTACTGCTCCTGTAGAGATGTCCGGCTGAACCGATCCGTCAGTGTATATATGTTTGGAGTCTTAATATTTCTCATACAAGAGAAGTAGTTTGAGCTGTTTAAGAGCCGGTGACGACAAAATGGCCTTTTTCTGGACGCCAGGTATGTTAATATTAATCATTGGTTGAGCGAGGCACCATGGCGGAGTCACAGGTCTAGCGGCAGGAGAGAACGAAGTTGGGTTCGACTCATCATGTGCGGTCACTGTTTTGCAGTACACACTAAACCAAATCTGACCTTTAAGGGTGTAAATGAGCTTGACGCCAGACGAACACCCTTTGCTCCCTATTGGGTGTTCAAAAAGGGTGCTGAGAAAGGGTGCAGAGCTCAGCACCCTTCAGAAAAGGGTGCAGAGCAAAAATTTTGAAGGGTGTAATGAGTGCACCCTTTAAAAAAGGGTGCTGTGATGTCATAACACCCTTTCAAATGGGTGCTGGAAGGGTGCTCCACATCGACGTACCAGTGGGCCAAATCTAGGATTGATGCTGGAGATGGCTAAAAATGCAGATTGCTGTATACTCTATAGACCATGCTGAGTGACAGCCCACATACGGTTTGTTAGTACTTGAACACATGTGCTAAGTCGTCCATTCCACCCTGAGCACATGCACCATGCACGCGGCCTGCCCTCCACAGAGTGCCTTCCGCAGGCGCTTATCAAACTAGCACTGAAACACAGTGACAGCTCTAGGTGGGGCTTTTGCATCATCGTCTTTTAAAACACAGTGTCTCTGCAGTGAAGCTACTGGTAAGTTGGCTCCAGTGTTTTGCTTTCTCTATGTGTAGGCAAATAGAGAATCTGGCACTGTTAGTGAGAAGTGCTGCAATTGTGCCTTATCCTGTCCAGGTGCTGTTACTCGGGTTTTCGTTTTTGGCTGCTCTGGAATGAACAAGCTGCACTTCTGAAGAACAGTGTCGAATTTTAGATAAGCTTGTACTGTTGCAAGAGCAAAGTTAATGATTGATTTGTGGGGTTTAACGTCCCAAAACCACTTCTGATTATGAGAGACGCCGTAGTGGAGGGCTCCGGAAATTTTGACCACCTGGGGTTCTTTAACGTGCACTCAAATCTGAGTACACGGGCCTACAACATTTCCGCCTCCATCGGAAAAGAGCAAAGTTAGCTTCACCACAAAGGGAGTGTGATTTGGCGACGCCGCCGTTCTCCAGTAGTCAACAAAGTGAAGGCCAACTTACAGCTGTCTGTACGTTTGTGTACTAGTTACCAAAGTGCCCTCGACAAGCGCTCGGCAGAGTGCCGGATGCATGGTGCAATGTTCAAGGCGGAAGTAGACAATATGTAAATATATACCTTAAAGCAAGCTATCTCGAATGAATATGTGTGTTTCAACAATCATGAAATTGATCCCAGAGTGCGTATATGACCTGTGCTACTTATTTTTGGTCCAGAATGAATGTAATCTATTCAAGGCCCCTTGCTGCACACATGCATGCACAATTTATGGATGCTTGGTCACCATACAGACATGCATGCCTGCAAATTAAAAATTCACAAGCTTCGAATACTGGTGATTATTTCAAATGCCATATACTCACTTTGAAAGACACACAGATAATATGCACTAAATACAGAACCATACCACATTGCGCTCTTTTAAATTATGTGTAGCAGACGTGAGCTTTTATGCATGTGAGAATGCAAGATATTAGGCCCCAACAAAAATTTATGACAAATAAATTAACATGATGCAAATGGTCACTATTTTATTGTACATCGCATACAACCGAAAAAGATTGACAATAGTAAACATGAGCTATGACCTTGTGCAATGATTGTAATGGTGAGATCTTTGTGAGTGAGGATCAATCTTTTGTTTTTCAAATCTTTTTTTCTTACGAGTAGACAGCTTTTTTGTGTCAAGACTTCTTTTTTAACTTTTAACATTCTGACTTCCCTCCTTGCATAGTAGGTAACAAATAAATTATTTAGAACAACAAAATATAAGTTAGAGGCACCAGCAGTCCAAAGGCGCTTATCGAGGGTGTTGCCAGTGCCCACAAAATTGAAAAAGAAAATAGGAAAGTAGGTGTGTGGTCAAACATGTGGGCTTATATAACATGCTTTGATCATCATGCTAAAAGCCTTCACTACAAACTTGCTCAAGGCTTATTTACAGCTCTCCCTTTATATATGTGTGTGTGTTTCTAAACTTGTGCGTTACAAAATCACAAATATTGGCAAAGTAATGCAAGTGGTGTTGGATTAATATAATGTGATCATTCAAACACTTGCACAATCCATCTTCAGCTGCCCAGGAGACTTTGGTTCCTTTTACAAAAGTGTGGTCAGGGCGCTCCTTCTCCACAGCACATCCACACTTGGAAGCCTAAAATAAAGACAGAAGTAATCACTAAGAGTTTCACAAGACAGACTGTCCAAGATACAATATGCTTTGTCATGCTGGAGTGTTTTTACTTCTATGTGAGTAAAAGTCGGCATCAAAATTCGCTTGTTTTCAACGGAAAACATGCTTGTTGGAGGTCCCCCAGGCAAAAAACTGTGTAAACAACTTGACAGTACCTGGGGGCCTACAGAGGGTAGCATGTACAAGAGATTTCACATACGAAAACAAACAGCATAGTAGAAATGAAATAGATACACAAGAAACATCTGAGCAATGATTCAGCATGATGCACACGTGAAACATGAGTTAGGTTTGAGTAAAAAAGCTATTCATCAAGTAATTGCGCACATCCGATTTGAACAAACCGAATAAGGCACTGAAGTTAATCAGGGTTTTTAAAGAATTGTAAAGTGCCAATAAGCCAATATTCTAGTCTAGCTCTACAATAGTGTGTCATGTATGTAGTACTAGTATTTGCCTGTTAGGTATGCTGTAGTCACGAACATAATTCAGTTTTCCTAATACCTAAAACTTAGTATGTTGCAGTCCAGCTGTTCATGTTCAATAAATAATTGTTTATGGTAGCATTTAGGTTACAAAATTGATGCTAAAAATTTGGCAGACCCCACATACCTTGGGAATCGATGTTATGCAAAACACGCATAACATGCTATTTTATTTCTTTATTGAGCGATCTTATGAAGTGGAGCTCAGTATAAGTACAAATTCTCGCACACACATACGTTAAACAGCCTGCATATGTTTCATTGTTTATGGGGAGATGTCACACCTTTGACAACATTAGCAGTTATTTCGCTGTTTCGTAACGATGCCAACACAAACATGGATATTAGCCACACTAGAAGTGGTAGGCTGGTATGAAGCACTAGTGATTTGCGCTGGCACTTCGCGACGATGGTAGCCCTCAACACTGCTACACAAATACTTCACAGGATGGTGCCTGACTACAATTGACTTTGATTCGACCTCACGGCTGCATCATAGAAGTGCACATGTAACAGTTATAAAATTTGATAGCCAGTACTGCAATGACAGTTGATGTTACATCAAACATTTGAGACTATTTAGAAGTATAACCGAGGCCGGGCATGGCTCAGTGGTAGAATACCTAATTACCAAGCAGAATACTAGGTTTCGATTCCTGCTAGGACACTGACTTTATTCTTTGCATTAATTTGGTCAATGCTGCCTATGTCAGCTTTTTAACATGAAAGCGTTGAAGAGCTCGTGTCGCAGAAAACCCGCCGCCGGCGTCTGCCCCGTTGGTTGTGAGTGAAAAATCGTCTGTGCATCTGTGAACGAAAAATTAAGTTACCTAGTTTCCAGAAACTCAAAATTCCTACTTATGACCTAATGGAGGCGTGCTAATTGCTGCAAAACAAAACCCCCAAGTCGTACTACTAGACACTCAACACAGGGCTTAACACAAGAAGTCTATTGACATCGGCCAAAAATTAACGTTAGATGTACAGCGCTATTCCTTTTTCTCATTTCATGAACTACACAATGCCATGATAATTGTACCCTGGTATTTTTGGTGGGCTGTATCGCACAAAAAATACAAGGATTATGTCAAAATAATGGCATCAAATTTTACCGACATGTCATCGAAATAGAGACACAGGCTACTAGTCTTATTATAATGCTAAGAGCATTTAAGGTAAAGGCATTGAAGATAGCTGGTGGCCTTTTTCACTATCTAGGTATCGAAATTCTGCCATGTCAGTCATAGTTTACTGACATTGCAAGCTCAAGAAAAGTGTGGCTCTGAAGGCATCAACACAGCGTTTCGCCAGATCTTCTAAGAAGGCAGTTTTAAAATTGCTAATGTTTCCAATTTTTTTCGCTATAAATTTCGTGTTTTGCATCCAATTGAACCTCCTATCCTACTTGTTTTTTTTGCATTCGTAGCTCTCACTAACTGCTTACCTTGTCTTGTCAAGTGTTCGTTGACATAAATAGAACTACTTGATCTAAAAGGAAAGGCCACAGTAGACAGACGTAAGTTTTTTGTCTTATCCAGAACATTTTATTTGTAACATCGTTCATAATGCACTACTATTTCTTTTTCAAACTAGGCTTGTTTGTTCCTACTCTGTCTGCAGTGTCAATATCATCACGAGTAATGGTTTTTCCATCATCGCCCAAAAATTTCGGAACAGCATCAAAAGAAAACCCTCATCCGAGATGCCTTTCATGTCGGATAGTTCAACCTTGAATACAGTGTAAATTCTTCAATTTTCATCTGAAGTTGCTTATTTTCACCTGGAAGTTTTTTGTGCCTGTTTCAAGGTGCGACAGGCTCTTCATGCAAAGCCTTTATTTCTAAAGAGAGCGCGTTGACATTGTCACCACCTTCGTTCCACACTTCTTGAAGGACCAAAGTTCATGTATGAATTTTGTGCTTGAAATCCCCTGTTTACCATGACAAACAATTCACAAGAAACATTAGTACTCTTGCTTGGCAGGAGTGCATGCAGTAATACTAACACAATTAAAGCAAGAAATAAGTGTCTCACCTGTGCAAAAATGATTTTGGCAAGCACTGTGAAGACCACACACACTGCTGCCAAACTGAGGAGAATATGGAGAGCACTTCATATAAGTAGGCAGCGTCCAGTAGCTTGGTGAGGCACAGCACATAAGCAGGGTTAACAGAGCTGATGCTTGAAACAATGGTTCAGATCTCGCTGGTGGTTGGGCTCCTTGACCTTGTCAGGAAATTTCCTTGAGCAGCCTCACTCAAATGAAATGAAAGACCGTGCCGAAGAATTTCTGCACCAGTGCAAAAAATTATTTTATTGAGATTTGTCTAGACTGCATGCGCTGCTTGCCAAATTGCAGTGAATGGCTAGAAAACGCATGGCCAACATATATTTAGTGGCACGCAACTGAGAAATACAAAAAGGGCATGCTGCAGTTTAAATACAACAAAAAACATGCTGCTGCAGAGCTTTTCATGTCGATGTCATACATGTGAATTTTCATTCACCTTTATAGCTCACTCATGCACTGAAGATGAAGTTAGAACTCTTAGATGAACACCCCCTTTTAGCTCTATCGACTGCACGTAATTAAGAGATAAGCATGCGTGAGTAATGCTGTTGCCTGCAATCAATAAATTCTGTTCTTGAAGCTGACCAAATATAGGCACGAGTGCATCCATAGAGGCACATTTGCATTTCTGTAGTTATGATACCCATGTGATGTGTTTCTTAAGTAAATGCCATGCAATATGCATCATATAAATCTTTTATTCCGTAAAAATGCAATACCTTTGCATATACATGTCGGTATGCACATATGCATCCACTGCAGATAAAGCATAAAATTAAAGCAATACTGACACATGAATTTTTTACCAAGGTAGTGGAGGGCTCCAGAAATTTTGACCACCTGGGGTACTTTAACGTGCACACAAATATGAGAACACAGGCCTACAGAATTTTCACCTTTATCGAAAAAGCAGCCAGCAAGGACGGAATATCATCCTGCGACCTTCGGGTTAGAAACTGAGTACCTTAGCGACTAGACCACTGCGACAGGACTTCAATCTCCCTGTTCCCCCTTGTAGGGTGATAGACCGTCTTTGCTGGTCTGGCTAACCTCCCTGCCTTTCGTTCTCTACCATTTATTCTCATGAGTTTAACGAATGAAGCTTCCTTCAAACGGCTAACATTCGGACGTTTATAATTTGCCTGAAATTGAGTTCACTAAATGAATATTGTGTGCTGCTTCATAGTGATCATTGATCTAAATTGTTCTGGTTGGGTAAAGAGGCACTACTCCTCACTTCTAATAATCAAACAGCACAAGCTGTCTAATGACCATAGGGGAGGAAAAGTGGAAACGCTAAGACAAACATCAATCTTGAACCCCATGCCATCACAATGAAGCAGGCAAGCTTCTGCAATATTGACCGGCAACCAGGATCTCAGACACTGCAGATAGCTACATAACGTAATGGTTTCCCAACATGACGTAAAGGCAGCAGAATCACATATTGTCTAACCTGCTTCATTATGATAACGATGAGGCCATAACGTTATTGGCCTCTGTATGCTAATAACAATTTACCTTGCATATCATGTGACATTAACATTCAATATGACGTCATGAATCTTGCATCCCACCATGTGATCTAAGTACCAACAAGGCGGTTTTAGTGACGTCGGTGCAAGGCAATAACAACAATCACTTGGTAAACACTATTTTTGATATTATTCAATTGGTCAGATGCATACATCTTCAAAAAATGGCAGTTTAGATTTGTTCATTCTTAGATAAATACAATGTCTAAGTTTGCATGTCAGCAGCAATATATGCACGCCTTTGGCACGTACTGTGATGTATAACCTTATTGCGTTTTGAGCAATAAATTAGGCATTCATACACTGCACATATCACAGGTCACTTGTAAATCTGCAGCGAGGCCATAAAGAATTTATGATATCAGATAAAGCGTTACGTTTGTATTCGAAAGTGTCATTGGAAGTTTTGGTAGAACTTAGTTTTAGAATGTTTATAGACGTATAGGTATTCGGCAAAGTTTTAACTCCAAAGCGGGCTGCAGCGCCCACAATTCTTTTACAAAACAGAAAAATGCAATAATATGTGAACAGGGGGGAACAAGCAGTACCACCAATATTGCACTCGAACGAGTGAACTACTGCTCAACCTAGCGATTGCACAGCTAAGGTACGGCTATTCGGCCACTCATAGAGAAAATGTATTGACCCAGGCGTAATTTCACGCTTTGAGAACCGCAACTACAGCACGCTGTGTCAAGTTTAGGCACACTTAATTAAGCTGAATATCATGGTAATTTAATATTATACGTGCCCGGTGGATGCAAACAGATTTGGTCACACAGGAAAACACATCTACCCTATAGTAGTCACACACATTTAATGATCATGTAGCTGTTGACAAGAGGACGCGTAACATATAAAACTTTCTTCATATACTTCTTTGGCACAGAAAACGAACAAGGCCGCGTAAATACCAACGCGGACACCACGTTATTCTTCTCCATTCTTCTAAATTAAATCCGTAAAGATCTAATTCAACGCGAATCACCGGAATACTCAAACGCACGCGACACACAGACGACGCTTACGGCTTCCATGCGCAGTCCCCGAACGGCGTCCGACGGCATTGCAAAAATATAGTGATTCATAGCGTGAAGAGCATCGCCCGCCGACTCACAGCATCACAGCGCACATTGCTTTAACCTCCTTCCCCACAGAAAAAATTCGTCCGCGCGTAACGTCCCTGAGCTTAGACTTGAGCCTAATGAAATCAGACACGCCAGCAGGCTCGCTACGTTAAAACTCATTTATCGTCTACCAGCTAGAATACCTTAGTTCACAACGTTATTATACTATAGCGCTTTCGGTGTTAATAACGGGAGGAGCCGAGGACGCGAGCGGAAACACAACAGCCTGGATCGGCGGGCACGCCGCGGCCTGGCCGGAGAAGCAAAAAACAAAGCGTCGACAGCAGAAACATCCACCTACCTTTTTAGTTTGGCGAGCGCTCGACGGTACAAAGCAGCCGGTCCTCTCTTGAGTATAGTGCATCTTCGTAACAAGCAGCACCGACAGAACACGAAAGACAGCGCAGGCACACTTTGAACAACATAAAAAATCGACTTTAGACGCTCGGCACACGGCCGTTGCGGCCTCCAGGAAGATACCGCCATTTCTGTCCTGCTGACGCCACCGATCCGCATTTGCGCACATAATTTTTTATATGATAATAAATACAATATTTCTGCTTAAAATAAAGTAAAAATAGTGAAAATAGAAGATAGGCTAGTATGTATTGCATAGAATATTTTTTTCTTTGAAAATGACAAAATCACATAACGCGTATTTGCGCGAAATTTGAAATGTGAAAAATCGCGCGAAATTTGAAACGTTTGCTTGCTTGTGTATTTCTTATACCGATACCTTGTTAACATCTGTACATTGGTTGAGTGGTTAAGCTGGCTGTTATAAACAGTGTTAAAGCGGTTGTATATTAGTACAAAGTACAGGCAGCAAGCAAAATTTGTCACAACAAAATAAGCGTATTAGTTGGCAAGCAATATTTTAGCTGTCTTTAGTGAATTTTCTTTAGGAAAATGTTTTAGTCAAGGCTCATTTTAACTTGCTTTGAATAATATTTCTATGAACAAAATCAAGAAAACGTTTCTTTAATGTTATAATACTAGAACGTCAAAGTCCATAGCCCGCCATAAAAATTGGTAACACGTGGCAACTGATACATTGTAAGGTTAACAAATATTTGTACAACACAAAAACTATTTTATCTACCACGGTCTTGTTGGTTTGTACTTCTTTGCATTAACAAATGTATGATTTCTATATACTGTCATGAACGAAGCTTTGTTTTCAATGTTAGGCGCAAACGAGGCCGAGAGCTCTATATGTGTAAGTCACAATCCTGTTGTAGCTCTACAAGCTGCGTACTCCGCCATTGGCTAGTGAGCTTGTAGCGCATGGCTTGGTCAGCGCCGGCCGTGAGGCGACGAGAAAAAGGCAGCAAGAATGCAAGAACCAGTGCAGAACTTGCGTTCAGCCGGGCACTATCGCAATTCAGATATCCATTACTGCGGTGGCGCTATTAATGAGACCAAGGTGTCTAACCAGTAGACATCCAAAAGCTGTTGGTTATGCTCTATGACCACGTTACTCACAAAGCTTTGTCGGTGACTGTGCACCCTAATGGGTGCTCATCAGCACCCATTAGTTGTTGCACCCTTTTTGCACCCTAGTTTCCACCCTTTTGATGTGTTCACCCTTAAGGTTCCGCTTGTAGGGTGCTGAGACGCGAATAGTGTGCTCAAAGGGTGTGCTTAGGGTGTCGGCACCCTTTTGACACCCTTAAGGGTCAGAATCGGTTTACTCTGTACTGTCTGCGTCCAGGAAGTGGTGATACTTGTCATAAGGCATGTCATGGCCGTTCGTTTTCGGGGGAAGAAAAAGTGATCTCATTTGCGCCAGCTGATCTTCTTATCTTTCCCTGAGGTTGTGGGCGTGTCCCAGTTAACGCGACCGCGTTAAAGAGCTCATTTTTAAGAAATTCCAGCGTCAGCATGGGCACCATTGGAAGTGGGCCTAAGATCATCTCGTCCGCGATGAAAAATTATGCAAGAAGCAAAACTTACAGCTAATCAAGCTTTTTGAATCTGAGTTAGAATTCAACACAGGCTGTTCGCGTGAAAAGCAGGTGTTATAAAGTCACCAAATCACCTTGGAAAGGCAGTGAACACAACTTCCCCTATTCGGAAATGCAGGGAAAACAACTTCTATGTTTTTCAAATACGTGCTTTCTGTATACAGTCTTCACTATCAATGTCGTATCCATGTGATATTGCGTGGTGTAAGCGTACATTGCCATTGTGCGTCAGAGCATGTGATCATGAGAATGACTTCTTGGTTTACGGAAGGCACATTACAAAAGGCAAACACGTTATTGTGCGTATTCGCCAAAGACAACGCAGTGAGGGCATAGCAAGTATGAAAACATTTCACGGGCGAAATTACTCTTGGTTTAAAGCATGCTACTATTACGCAGAATGTAGCCACGTGCGGAAGCTTCACTGACCCAAGCCACTTTCAACACTATCCATCACATTATAGTTTTCCACAATTTAAACTTCGCGAGTAACACCATACAATAAAAAGTATGGACAAAGTGCTTGAAGTATATGCAATGTGGACAGGACGTCGCTATTGCTTTAAGCTCCTATAAAAAAAGCTCAAGTCCCCCAATTTATTGTTTCGAGGCGTTTGAAATAAAGCCACGATGTGACTCTTTTATTGCTCTTTATAACATAAAACTCTGGGGAAGCCACTGCGGCGCTTCTCGTGGATGGGTTAAATAGCATGTAACGGTGAAGCTGTTCTTGATCGGGTCATTTATGTCCGGAATCCGTTTGCTTGCTTGTCTGTTTCTCTTTTTCGGCTCTGACCTACTAAGGTAGATCGACCAAGAAGCTGGTGGTTAATACAAGTAAACCATTGCGGACTTTGCAGGCTAAGAAAAAGTGATTAATTTTTTGTTTAATGAGGACAGGGTAATTTTAGCACAAAGAGAAAAATATATATAGGACAAATACTAGGGTTTTTCGATTACCTTAGAATCATTCATATTACAAGATTTCTAAGTAGGTTGAATCAATTCAGTTCAATAATGAAATACTAAATTTAAGCTTGGCTAAGAAACAGAGTTGATCATTGGCTCAGCAAGGTAATCTCTGGGCATCACAGAGGAATTAGCAGGGAGCCCCTCAGACTTTATTGTCTCTAAACTCCAGATTAGCAGCCTCAAACGACAAAATATTCTGAGTACTAAGCGAGATTTCTAGTTTTCTAGGTGAAATTTTTAAATTTTTTTTGGTTTTTGGAACAGTCGCATGTTAAAAAACCACAGCACATCCACAGAGTGAATGATGAGCGGGCGAAGCGTCCGTCAGCCCGTCCGTGTTTCCGTTCGTTCGTTCGTTCGTTCTGCGACACCATCCATGTGTCCATCTATGCGTCCGTCCATGCGTACATCCGAGTGTCTTCTAGTCCGTCTGTTCGTTCGTCCGTGCGTACATCTAATGAACACTCCAAGTACCGTCATTTCCAATTTCGCATCTGCTGTGGCAGATACCCGCTCTAGAGCGGGTATGTGACACTGGTGGCTGCATACGACAACGGAGGATGGACAGACCCACGCCTTAAGGAGCTTCGCCCATAAAAAAAGGTTCATGTTTCGAGGTTCGTTGCAGCTACAGCACAAAGAAGATGGCAGCAGGCTAGACCACTTTAAATAGAAATTAGGAGGTAAAATACGGCATCATAATTTCGTTACGGAGGCTTTTAATTTATACGTGGGCCACCATTTATTATTCCATGTGAAGTGTAAGTGTGTGGATTCTGGATTTGGTATTGTAATGTTTAATGAGTCCTGAAGAGGAGAAAGCTTTATGAACGTCACTTCTCTAACGTTAGCTCTAAGGAGCATGATTGGCACGACCGGATCATCAAGGGATGCTCGCGTAAGTGTGTCAGCCATGTAATCTATATGTATACCGCGGTGACCTGGCGCCCTTATAAATCGCACTTGACGGATGTCTGATGGAATCAGTGATTTAAATGCATTTATTTATCCGTGGCGACGCTTGTGATCATAATACAGAAGTTTACGCCACAAGCATTGGGTGATTCCTACTACTCACAACTGGTTACCTAAAAATGAAAGGCAGCCGAACGAACAATCTTGCGCCATGAAAGTTCGTGCGTCGTGTCAGAAGACTATCATCTTCATTAACGCTTATGTGCCACAGAAAGCTCGCTACACAAAACTTCTCCTAAAGAAGGGGGGGGGGGACAGTGAAACCAAGAAATGTTGGTAAGGGTTATATTTAATTATTTTATTTATTTACAATTCACCGACATCGCCGTAAGGCATAACGTAGGGGAGGTACACATGATAATTTGACTACATAGTTTTCAATCAATACAATAAATACAACAAATACAACAGTACTCAAGATACTTTAAGAGAAAAAAAACACTCGACTATTGGTGAGCGAAAACAACGTCACAGTCATGCTTTTGTAAACACCCACACGCTTCGAGACAACAAACCATTTTTAGTGCCAGTGATATTGTAGGCGTTGTTCTAAGGAAGAAAAAAAAGGATTCATTATCAGTTTCATTGACGAGATCATCCGGTAGACGGTTCCATTCCTGTATTGTTTTACGATAAAAGAGTTACCGAAAGAGTGGATTTTGTAGTGGTATTACAATATTTTTCGTGAGTGGTCTTGACGATTAGAGACGTACGTTGGTGTGAACAGATAATCAAGAGGGTTAATGGCATTTCCATTTTGATATATACAATAAAGAAATTTAAGCCTCAATTTCTGCCTCCTTACCATCAGTGTCTCCTCTTTCAATGCTCGTTTCATTTCTGTGATGCTTGCAAAGGAATTATAGCTGTTGCTAACAAATCTGGCTGCTTCGTTTTTAACTTTTACCAGTGTGTAAATCAAGTGTTCCAGATGAGGATCTCAGATTACGCAAGCGTAATCTAGAATAGGTCTTACTTACATGAAATAAAGGGTTTGTTTCACGGTCTGTGAAGCTTGCCTAAAATTTCTGCGTATATAAACCAACCAACCACCTCAAACCAGCCAACCACCTCAAAGCTCTAAAAAGAGTGCTTAATAAATGACAACAGAAAGCCATTTATTACACAGGGCTACGTAAGCCTGAAAAAAAGAGCGTCCACCTGAGTGGATCAGTGGCTAGGGTGCCCGGCTGCGTACCCGAAGTTTATGGTTACAATCTTGGTCACGGCGGTCGCATTTCGATGAAGGCGAAATGCTAGACGCCCATGGGCTGTGCTATGTCGGTGCTTATTTATGAACGCCAGACGTAATACTTCCGGAGTCCCAAACTACGGCATATCTCGTCAAGATATCGTGGTTTCGGGACTCCACATAGTAATAATATGGCAAAAGGAGTGCTGTGAGTTTCACTGAATCATCGATATTTGCGAATCAGAGTGTGTTTTAGATGTGAAGCATCTTATGGTCGAGTTAAAACTGGTGTGCGGCGTGACCACCCTCACTGCGTTTGCGCGCCGACTCCCGATGTCTCTTCCCTGCAACGCTCCTCCTCTATCGCTTAGCAACGCCGACGCAGGCAAAGTCTTGTAGCCTATGCTCGTCCCCACCGCTTTTTCTCAGCTAGGCATCCCTCGCAGCGGCGTTTACGCCCCCACTGCGCATGCGCGTCCCCTCTCTCTCCTCTCTTGCGATCCTCCCTCTCACACCCTTTGACGCGGACTATACCGACGTCTTCTACCGGGTTTCTTGATAAAAAAAAACCAACTACGCACACTCCACAACCGTTCAATGGCCACTCTGCACACTATATAGGCACTGAAGTTTTACCTGCTGGTGGGAGATATCTCCTGTACGTTGTTGAACTGTGGAAATTCTCAGCGTGCGTGTTAACTAAAGGCACACTATGGGTCTCTGTATCCAATCTAAGTCTTCTTTTTCTCGCTGCCCATTAGCAGCAATCGGCATGATCCAGTAGGAAACACTTGTCTATACCGGCGTGCATTGTTCCTTCCACGGTTATTCTCCTGCGCAACACCGCGATGAGCGCCAGTGACGTTCCTGCCACTTCGCATCGGCATGGTTCCCTTTAGCATGAGGTGGTGTAATTTCTCAGTGCTTATATTTCAATAAACAAATAAACCTTGAAACCATACAACACCCAAAAATTGAGCTGTCCCGTTGTGCATTTTAGAAAACTTGCCGGCTATCCTAACGATATCCTGCTTTGGCGTGCGTATAGGCAGTTCCCTGTCATCCGGTTTTAAGTACATGGAGTGGTCGCGTTTTCTGTGCGCCGCACACCATCAGTTTTGGTATCGCACAAAAAATTATGTGATCAGTATCTGAAATCATGCACTATATTTTTTATCTTTAAAGTTGTCCACTATATAAATCGGCACGCACCACAACGCACAATTTTCACATATGGTCTTCAAGTTATAACTAAAAAGTAACAAACTTTTGTTGATTAGCCGCGTTATTGTCATTTCAGTGACGATAAAACATTTTCCCTTTGAAATACAGTTCACTTAGAAAACGACCGGACTGTGATCGCCATTGCATTTCTATGACATGCTGTAATCTCTATAATAATATTTGTAATGTATTACGTTCGAAAACCGTGATATAAATATGAGACATGCCGCAGTGCAGGCTACCAAAATCGCAACCATCTCGCATTTGTTAAAGTGTACTGACATCACACAGTACGTGGGCTTCTATCCGTTTGCCTTCATCAAAACGTGACTGCTCCTGCCGGAATCGAACCAGTGACCTTCGGGTGAGCAGCCGAGCACCCTCGCCACCTATCCACCTTGGCGAATCGCTGTTACTTACAAAAAAATTTAAAACGAAAATTGATAGCCACACGCCGGCAAATAAAACAAAACAAAATTAAAAGCAAATGTGCGACATTTGCAAAGAGAGTCCATTTGTCTCCCAACTAAAAAAAAAGCGCCAGGCCTGGGCGGAAGGCGCAACACAGCCACAGAGAAATGCAGAAGAGTGGCCTTTCAGAGCTTTTTATTGGATAACTGCTGCAAGTACACTTGCTGGAAACCCACTACGGCATTATTAATATTAGTTTCTGGGTAGTAGGCCAGCAAGGATTTGCTATGCTATCCTTCGTCTTTTTTTCTCAGAAGTGTGATATCAGTTAAACACTCGCAAGGAATTTTATGCCAATTGTTCACGCAGTGGCTGATGACAATTAGAAATTATGGCTGACGTGAGGATGCGCCACAGTTAATAGGTGACCGAGAAGAAGCTTTTGTATTTGGTTGGAGAATTGGAAGACCCGCTCACAACGCTATTCGCATTGTGCGACACCTGCTTGTTCTTTTGCTTTTCTAAAACGCTTTATTACTCTTATTACCGTGATTCTTTTCCCGACATCAAGCTTGCTTTAGGCAAGTTTGCCAACAAGTCTTAAGCACCAGCATACCTCTTTATGATAGCATACTATGCCAAACCGAATGAAGACCGAGCATGAAATTTACATCCAAATGTTGCACAGCACTTTCTTGAGACAAAAAAAAACGGATTCTGTGTGAAGTGATGCGTAAATACATTTTTTAAAGTTCTCAAAACAACAAGCCATTCTTACAATCAATAAATACATGTTTAATGGTTTCAGGTTTGTTACACAGAGGGAGCTGCTTCCCTAAGGTACATACATCCCTCTCTCTTCATGCCAGATTTTCACTGGCAAGTTTTCCGTATGAAGCTTGAAAAAGAAAGTTTTAACATTGGCTGATATTCACAAGTTTTTCACTCGCGTTACCATGTCTTGCACATATGACTTTTCACACATTGAGCGGTAAAGAGGCACTGTAATGTAAGAGTTCTAACTGTTCACGAGTGTTTCGTGGAAGCTGTTTTCACAGTATGAGATGTGTGTAAGACTACCGACTGCGTTGTAGACGTGATACTTTTGTTTGATACGTGAACACACATGACACGTGCGTGAAGCGTCTTTGTCAGATTAACATGACCTGTAGTCAAGAAGGTAATACAGAAAAAAGAAAAAAATCAGCGTGGCTTAGTGATATAATAGTGGGCTGGCATGCAGAAGACCCGGATTCAAGCTCCGCTGTTTTCTTAGCAAAAAGTTTTTTTTGATTTCGTACGATAGTGTTTACGGACACCGGAGGCGACGGCGGACAACTATGGCACCGCACGTAACTCGAGTTGTGATCTCATAAGAGAAAGCAGATACAGCATTTCCTCACGCAAACAAGTGATAAGCGATCACGCGTCTACATATGCCTGAAACGTCACAGAAGCAACTTACGGAAGCTATAGCTTAATTATGCCGTTTGGTAATAAGTAAGATCATGTAACCTAAATATGAGAAGCGAAATACCACGTCCTTGAACTATTCTGTAGGCCTTCACCATCACTACAACTCTGCGCATTTGAATCACAATGTGCTTAAATACTACATGATTTTCCGGAGTTCAAATAAGAACATACCGTTAACTAAGTTTATAACTGTAGCCGTTTTCAACCTTGTATACAATAATTTTACTCAAAAAAATTTTAAATGTTGTATAACTATCATTATTCGCTGCGAACGCTCATTCCTCTAGAATTCTGCGCGGATGAGCTATTCAGTGAATGTGATTAAAAAGGCAAACTTCCCACAACCTTGTGGTTGTCTGGCTCAATTTTTTATTTCTTACTTAAAACAAAACTACGCTTTTGAAACTATTTTTATTATACAAACAAAGCGCGCTGCACAAGAACGTATAAGCCATACTTTTGCTTGGACTGCTACATTGAAAACTGAAGTCAGAAGTCAAGTGAAAATGCTCATTTGTCCGATTACGTCGCGATATTGGCGGAGTGTTCCTGGCTCATTTGATGCCACACTATTTTTAATATTTTATATGAATATATATAAAGGCCACAATACGAGTATGTTACTCTCTAACTAAAATTACACTTTTCAACAAAATGTCCCCATTTTTCACGAATGCTTTGAAAAACAATGATTGTTTAAAAAAATGAACACAATCACATAGTCATGAAGCATAAGAACCTGCAAACCAAGGGAAAAATTTTTCTCCATATTTTTTTAGCGCAGTAATCTTTTGTAAATTATTTTGCGTGACACAGCTTCACGGTTATGAATAGACGGATTTATATGGCTGTACCCTTCAAATCGGTCGGTGGCTAACGCCACCAAGCCGTAATGCTTAGTGAACCAAAAACCAGATTTACTTTTTTCCTTTAAATAGTGAGGTTGAGGACGGGTACTTTGCAGTGAAGGGTTTCATTTTCACTCGTGCCTTCTTCTTAGCCACCAATCAGATTCTTCTTAGTTCTACCCGCCTAAAGTCTATTTTGCCCTCCCTGTCCCTAAACCTCGGTGCTTTGAAAAACTCTGCGTCATCATCTTGAACTATAGGGTGAAGCCCTTTACAGAACATTGTCAAGTGTTCGGCAGTTTCCTCTTCCTCCCCACACGCACAGCATACTGTGTCTACCCCTTCGTATTTGGCCCGATATGTCTTGGTTCGCAATACTCCTGTCCTCATCTCAAACAGTAGAGAACTGCCCCGAGTATTATCACAGATCTTTTTCTTGGCAATTTCCTGGTTAAAATTTTAATATATCTCTAGTGCGGTCTTCTTAATCATGCCTATTCTCCACATATTAGTGTCAACTTCCTTTACCTTCTTCTTAACCGATAACTTTATTTTTTTGGTTTGACCCCCTGCTGTTTTCTAAGTAATTAGCCGTCAATTTTCTGGTTTGCTTCCTTCATTTTGTATCGATATTCTTCATTAACAAGTAGCTGAAAGCCTTCCTAGCCTGACACTCCTCCCCCACTTCTCTCAATATCCTCTCTAATTTTGTCTTGCTGCTAACTTCCCTGCCCTCAAATGATGTTCATCCCATATCACCCTGTACTCCCTGATTTGGTCTATTTTCGTGAGCTCCTAAGGCAAGCCTACCTATTCCACGTTGCTTAATTTCTAATCTTTCTTGAACTTCTGATCTCATGCACAAGCCCGCATTGCCAAATGTCAGACCAGAAACCATGACCCCTTCCCATATTCCTATCACTACATCACACCTTTTGTAATTCCACAGTGTCCTACTTTTAGTCACTGCTGCATTCCTGTTACCTTTAGTCGGCAAGTATATATTGTGTTCCCTTAGATACTCGGTCCCATTGCTTATTCATACACCCAGATATTTGTATTTACCTGCTATCTCTAGCGTGACCTTCTGTATTCTAAGGTCACTACCTTCATACTCATAAAATCATGACTGCTGAATTTTTCTCACAGAATCTGAAATCTGATATATATCCGTCATTACCACATATGCCCATCAACCTCTGAAAAGCTTCTTCATTGTCGGCCATTAGCACTATATTGACCCGTGAATCGTCGCCAGCACCATCCTCAACTCGTTCACGTAGTGCGCATGAAGCCTTACGTCAGCGAGTGATTGCGTGAGACATATTTTAACAAAAACTGCATTATTGACTTCGCATCGGGTTGATGCTCTTTGAGAGGGAGGCAAATGACCCGTGTCTACATGTGGACAAAAACGATGATGGGGGGATTTAGCGGACACCAGGTAGTGGGCCTCTGGCTTGACGCGAGAACGAAGAAGATCTTGTGGCTCAGCTGTTGAGAATTTTTATCTCAACAAATCAGGATTTTCATTAACTAACCTATGTGTAGTTTGCAATGAACCGGAAACAATAGATCACTTTCTTCTCACATGCCGCCGCTTCGCCTCACTGCGCCGAATAATTCTTGAAAGACCGATTGGTATGCTCGGATTGCCAGTCAATACATCCACCGTATTATCGTTTGGAGCCAGTCAGTTGGGTGTGGGCCACAGTGCTATTCTGTCAGCGCTACATAAATTCATTCAGGCAACCGGAAGGATACGCTGCTAGTGGTACTGCCAGATATATCCAATTCTTTCTTCCCCTTCCTCATTCTTGTTAATTCGTTTTATATATTCTGTTTATCGTATTCTTCTACAATTTTATCACGTTTTTTTTTTCAAAGGAACATTTATTGTTTCTATCTAATTTCTCTTTATATTTTTTAGCAAGCGTTATAAAAATTATCTATCATGAGGTACAGTGTGGCCAATCCCCCATGTGGGTATGAGCCAAAATCTTCTAGGAGACAAGACAAGACAAGAGAACACGCTGCTTTCGCTGCCTCAAGGCGTACTTGTGCTTTGTTCGCGTTGTACTGCGACAATATCATTTGCGTACATCGGTGCTGGTAGTGCCTGTTCAATGAGATTTCTTTGTTTAATGAACGACAGGTCGAAGCCATGTGGATCCCTCTAATTTGGCCTCTAATCCTTGTAGGTACATGATGAATACCCAAAGTTCAAAGTGCTCTCTAGGCAACGTCAAATTATTCTCCGAAACTATACAACCGCAAACGACTTCCGACATGCGCATATACTAGAAAGATCTTTAGAGCATGATCAGAAGTCACAAATCTATCTGTATGTATATATATATATATATATATATATATATATATATATATATATATATATATATATATTGTTATGGCGTTTATTAGCCGGCAACAAGCGAGAATATACAACGGCGACAGTCACAGCCAAGCACGGGCTCTCAGCGCGAGCGGCGTCCTTTTTGGGTAGCCCCACTAGAAGGTACTCAAGAGTTCGACCCATTTCAGAGTTCGGAGGCTTCGCTACAATTACCCCGGGGTCGAAGAGGGAGCCGCCTGGTGACCTAACAGCTTGTTACTATGAGCGGGTCATACATAATAAGCCTTCAGGCGCTCCACGTTGACGATGTCTCGCCCACGGCGGCGCATGTCCGAAGATTGTTCAACGGGTTCGATCAGATAGTTGACGGGTGAGGTACGCTCGATGACACGGTAGGGGCCTTCGTATTTGGGACGTAGTTTGGAAGAGAGGCCAGCTGCAGAGGTCGGGATCGAGAGCCATACAAGCGCACCAGGAAGGGACGTGGGCTCAGAAGTGGTGAAGCCATCACGAATACTCTTCTGCCGCTCTTGCTCTTGCGTCGTAATAGTCTTGGCAAGCTCGCGACACTCATCAGCAAGCCTGGCTGTCTCGAAAATAGGTGTACACACAGATGGATCCGGCGTGTACGGGAGTATCGTGTCCATGGTGTGCGACGGGTGCCTTCCGTACAGCAAGTAGAAAGGTGAAAAACCAGTCGTGCTCTGAGGGGCGGTGTTGTAGGCGTAGGTGACGAAGGGCAGTATATTATCCCAATTAGTGTGGTCGGCAGCGACGTACATAGAAAGCGTGTCGCCGAGGGTGCGGTTAAAGCGTTCGGTGAGGCCATTCGTCTGTGGGTGGTAAGCAGTAGTTTTGCGGTGGACAGGATGGCACTCCGTCAGAATGGCTTCGACGACTTCCGACAAGAAGACACGGCCTCGATCACTGAGAAGCTCCTGAGGTGGACCGTGGCGCAGTATAAATCGATGCAGTAGGAAGGACGCAACATCACGCGCAGTAGCCGCAGGGATAGCGGCGGTTTCGGCGTATCGCGTTAAATGATCTACGGCGACGATGGCCCAGCGGTTACCAGCCGACGTCAGAGGAAGTGGTCCATACAAATCGATACCTATGCGCCCAAACGGACGCTCAGGGCAAGGTAACGGTTGCAGACTGGCTGGCGACATGTGTGCTGACGGTTTGCGGCGTTGGCAAGCGAGGCAGGAGCGAACGAACTGCTGCACGTAGCGGTACATCCCGCGCCAGAAGTAGCGTTGTCGAATGCGACGGTAGGTTTTGAATACCCCAGAGTGCGCGCATTGCAGATCAGAATGGAAGGATTTACATATCTCTGACCGCAGACTGCGGGGTATCACGAGTAACAACTGCCGGCCATCGCCGTCGTAATTGCGTCGGTGTAGAAGGCCGTCACGGATGGCGAAATGCCGAGCTTGACGACGCAAGGCACGCGTGGATGGCGTTGCAGATGGATCAGAGAGCAAGTCGATAAGCGGGCCGATCCAATTATCCTTTCGCTGTTCGGTAGCGATGATGTCAACATCAATGGCAGAAACAGCAGCCGAGGATACTGAGCAGAGCACATCACCTTCAGGCAGAGGAGAGCGCGAGAGGGCGTCGGCGTCAGCATGCTGGCGTCCGTTGCAGTACAGCACGCGGATTTCGTAGTCTTGTAAGCGAAGAGCGCAACGGGCGAGACGGCCTGAGGGATCCTTCAATGATGAAAGCCAGCATAGTGCAAGATGGTCGGTGACGACATGAAATGGGCGCCACACAAATAAGGTCGAAACTTTGTAAGAGCCCAGACGTTCGCCAGGCACTCTTTCTCCGTAACGGTGTAGTTTTTCTCCGCTCTCGTGAGCGTACGGCTTGCATATGCTACGACATATTCAGGGAATCCGGGTTTTCGCTGCGCCAGGACAGCGCCGAGGCCTACACCGCTGGCGTCCGTGTGCACCTCCGTTGGGGCTGTAGGGTCCTAGTGGCGTAGAATGGGAGGCGACGTCAACAAATGGCGGAGCTTCGCGAACGCGTCGTCGCACTCGGATGACCACGAATTGAGGGGCCCATTGCTTCCAAGGAGCTTCTTCAGCGGTGATATGATCGTGGCGAAATTTCGTATGAAGCGTCGTAAGTATGAGCACAAGCCCACGAAACTACGCAGTTCTTTGACAGATGCAGGTTTGGGGAATTCGGCCACGGCCTGAAGCTTGGCAGGATCAGGAAGAATGCCGTCTTTGGACACACGACGTACCCCAGTATGGTGAGTTGCCGTGCTGCAAAGCGGCACTTTTTCAGATTTAGTTGCAAGCCGGCATTGCTCACACGTGCGAAAACTTCTTTCAGACGTTGGAGATGCGTGGAGAAATCCGGAGCAAGACAATGACATCGTCGAGGTAACACAAGCACGTGTACCATTTCAAGTTGCGCAGAACGGTGTACATCATGCGCTCAAAGGTCACAGGTGCATTACATAGACCAAACGGCATGACGTTGAACTCGTACAAGCCGTATGGCGTGACGAAGGCGGTCTTTGGTCGAGCGTCGTCAGCCATGGGTACTTGCCAGTACCCCGAGCGCAGATCGAGAGAAGAAAAAAAATCGGCTTGATGAAGGCTGTCAATCGCGTCATCGATGCGTGGCAGTGGATAAACATCCTTGCGAGTGATCTTATTGAGCCGTCTGTAGTCCACACAGAACCACACAGAACCGTCTTTCTTCGCAACAAGAACAACAAGAGACGCCCATGGACTGTCCGAGGGCCGAATAACGTCGCGTTGGAGCATATCGTCAACCTGATCTATAATTACTCGACGTTCAGCAGGCGACACGCGATATAGACGTTGCCGTAAAGGTAGATGGGCACCAGTGTCGATGCGATGCGTAACAACGGACGTGCGACCGAGAGAACTTCGCCCGACATCGAAAGAAGAACGATATTCTTGCAAACGGTCCAGAAGTTGGGAACGCTGTATGGCTGTAAGGTTGTCAGCGATGAAGGGGCCAAATACATCAGCAGATGACGAATCAGAAGTGGAAACAGCATTGATGGTACACGACATGGGACCGCGCGTGTCATCGGGTACGTCCAGGACTTGTGCGTCGTCGACTGGTTCCACTCTGCCGAGACATTCCCCTCGAAGCAAGGTAACAGCCTACGGGGACGGGTTGGTTACAAAAATAGCAGTGTTGCCCTGGTTGACCTGCACGGTCGCGAAAGGCACTAGTAACCCTTTCCTGCTGCAAGCGCGGTCAGATGGCGAAACAAGTCCAATGGTGTCGGAGAGACCAGCGCAGTAGACAGACACAGCCGTCGTCGAGTTTGGAGGCACTGTTGTATCGTCTTTCGTTAGAATCTTGCTCAGTGTCGGGGGACTGTCTTCTGGCGTCAAATGCGAGAAAGGTGAGAGCTCAATTACGGCGGCGGCGCAATGGATGACGGCGTCATGGCGGGAGAGAAAGTCCCATCCCAGGATGACGTCATGAGAGCATGCCTGAATGATGATGGACTGGGCGAAATACAGAACGTCCTGGATGACAACTCGAGCTGTGCATCCTGCTGTAGGATGAATGCGGTGAAAACTTGCAGTACGGAGGGATAACCCAGAAAGTGGCGTCGTCACTTTTCGAAGTAAGCGGCAGAGTTTTTCGTCCATAACTGATACGGCAGCTCCAGTGTCAATAAGAGCCGATGCACAAACACCGTCCACAAGCACGTCAATGACATTCGAGGGGCTGCTCTGAGGGCTTTCACATTGCGATAGCGTCGCAGTCCTTGCCTCGGGGACTGCGACGACTAGTTTTGCCGCTCATGAGGAGCCGCACTTGGCCGCATGGGGGACAGGGAACGACGTCATGGAGACGGCGATCTTCGAGATGGACCTGGGCGAGACCGAGGTGACATAGATGGCGGTTCTTCATGATAAGGACGGCTGAGTTGGCCAGCAACAGGTGAAGAAATCGGAGCCGGGTGTACGCGATGGCAATAACGGGCTACGTGACCGGCGTAACCACAGGCAAAGCAGATGGGCCGGTTGTCAGGTGTGCGCCATCTGTTCACCAGGGTAGGTCTCACCATGTCGTAAGGGCCGATGGACGGAACGGTGGCTGCATGGTGGACTGAAGCTGAGGCTGAGGGGTTACGTCAACATACGTAGCGGGCATACCCGCTGCAAAGGACGGAGGTCGAGCAGCAGCTTCAGCGTAGGTCAGATGGGCGGGTGCTTGAACGACTTGAGGCGGCCTGGTGACCACTTGCGCATACCTCAGGGACGCAGGAGCCGGAGGCTGTTGGGGGTGGTAAGCAGGCATTACCTCCGCTATTTCCTGCTCAATCGCTCGGCGGATGGGAGGGAGAAGAGTAGTAGCCGATTGTTGAACAGCAGGTTGGTGGGCGAAGGGCAGGAGCGAGAACTGACGCGCGATTTCCTCACGGATAAAGGACTTCAGGTCTGCCATCAACGCTACTTGGTCACAACTGGCCTCCAAGCCAGCAAGCATTGCAGCTCGGGGTGGGGAGCGTCGGGTCATCGAACGCTGCCGGCGGAGCTCCTCGTAGCTCTGGCACAATGTGATGACCTCAGCCACCGTGCCGGGGTTTTTGGCGAGCAGCATCGTGAAGGCATCATCGTCAATGCCTTTCATGATGTTTCGGCTCTTGTCAGACTCGGACATGGTGTGATTGGATTTGTAACATAGGTCCAGGACATCTTCAATATAGCTGGTGAATGACTCACCAGCCTCCTGAGCACGTTCACGCAAGCGCTGCTCGGCTTGCAGCTTGCGAACAGCAGGGCGGCCGAAGACGTTGACGATTGCGGTCTTGAAATCGGACCAGGTGGCAAAATCGGACGCGTGGTTGTTGTACCACAAACTGGCGACACCGGCAAGGTAAAACACCAAGTTGGTCAGCTTGCCGTCATCGTCCCATTTGTTGGGGACGCTCATGCGCTCGTAAATGGCGAGCCAGTCCTCCACGTCAGTGCCATCAGCGCCAGTGAAGATGGGTGGATCGCGGATTCTAGGGACACCGGGACAAGGGGGTGGCATTGGAGGAGGCGTTTGCTGAGAAGCGTCGTGGTACATAGTAGATGGCAGGGTACGTGATCGTAGCTCCAAAGGCATAGACAGGAATCGCAGCACTCTCCACCAAATTGTTAAGGCGTTTATTAGCCGGCCACGAGCGAGAATATACAATGGCGACAGTCACAGCCAAGCACGGGCTCTCAGCGCGAGCGGCGTCCTTTTTGGGTAGCCCCACTAGAAGGTACTCAAGAGTTTGACCCATTTCAGAGTTCGGAGGCTTCGCTATATACAGAGAGAGAGAGGAGAGAGAGAGAGAGGGAGAGAGGGAAGAAAAGAGTTGACAGAAGGCGCTACTTTGTGAAATACGAGTAATTCATTCAATCATTTGAGTAAACTGGACGATAACAGGCCGAACAAAGATAATTTGTTCTACACAATTTTGTTTCTGCTTTATTCTTCTCGTTCGTAACTTTGCACCGCATCTTTCAAGTCACAATGCACAAACTGACCTAAAACAGAACTTGTACTATTAGGCCGACTTAGTTTTTCGTCCACTGTGCAGATGAGCTTGTTTGGTTCCGTGTTTTAAATTCAAGTTTATTGCCTCGCTTGCTTATTACTGCCAGCATGGCAGCTTTTTAATGGCTGCGTTTATATAAAGTTTGTTGTACATTACGTGGCTGGTGCTTCTCTGTCACTGTGAAAAGGTCGCTTTTTTCGCACTATCTTTCTCTTCAAGAAATAGTCCTAACGATGTGAAAGGAGGAGAACATCGCAGTATATAAGTTTGTACGAGCTTGTACGGCCAAAAGTCTTCTGTCTCCTTTGGTGAGTGCGCAACGAGCACCACCACCACTCGTACTTTCTAATACAGCGATCTGGACAGAGAGAGCGACAGAATTTACGCAGCTTGCCATCCATCCCCTTCTCTTTTCTGGCACTATTCGGGGCTCAGCTGGCAGTGAAAAGAAGCAAATCAGAGCAGGAAGCTCTCCATTCAAAGTACAGCTGCGGATGCTCGACATTTGTTCCCTCTTCGTATCTCCCAGTGGTTGTGTCCTACCGCTCCCTGCCGGGACTGAACAGGAGATCACTCCACAAACGAAAATAACTACCCGCCCTCTTGTTTTTTTTTGGCCAGCATCGTAGGAGACTCGTACAGAAGTCAGAGCCCATCAGCAGTTGGTGCCAACCATTGTGGTGCGGCCGGAATCGAACAAATGCGTGGAGGCCAGCCTTTTCTATGATGCTAGCAAAAAAGTTCTGAAACGCCTCCCGGTCTCAGAGGCTTTTGTTGTAGCCATGCCCATTCTGCTAGCCCCAACCAAAATCCAAAAAATACGCCAGAGGCACAAGATAACGAAGAAGGTAATTGGGGAAGGCGTTTCTTTACCCACCACAAGTGACGTGGGCCTGGCTACATTAAACAGGCAAATCAGCTCGTGAAGCGCGATTTGTCAGGCTAAATTACTGCACTGCACCGAATACCTTAAGACGAAAATTAGGAAGGTCTCGGTGGTTTAATTTCGCAACACCATGGAAGTCAAGAGCAAAGAAAAAACACCTAATTATTGCATATATACCTAGAGCTGCCCCACTTCCAGAGTGCAGGGGCGATGCCCTAAGTTTTGATTATGCTATTGTTAGGACGTTTATCAACGGACACTCGGTGATGATGCACAAAAGCGACAATTTTATGTTAATGCTGATGACCTCAGATAGATGGCGCTCACCAACAGAGGGGGTTGGGCCAAGAACCAGGCGGCAGGATATTTAAATGAAACTAACATGAAATAAAGCCAATCTGAAAAATTAGTTTAGAGGTAATACTACCAAGAAACAAAAGTGTTTGCTAAGCAAGTGGTCAAATCATCTCTTGTTTTTGGCAGACATCGCTACAAATTATAAACTAAAGGTCTGAAAAGGTTAGGGTTCACTAGTACGGTAATCTTTTAGTTGCATCAATGTAATCGAACACAGTGGAGCATATATCCCTGGGCAGTAACCAAATGATGAGCCGCCAAGTGATAAAAGTACTGGTAGATTTACTTGTATTCCTAGCTTTCGTAATGGGGCTACTAAATATCTTTTTCTCTGATAAGAGTAAGGACGAAAAAAAAAAGAAATGTTCAATTGTTTCAATAACGTTGCAAAAAATGCGAAGCGGGGACGCCTTAAGTCGAGCTTTGTTAAAGTAATAATTTAGTTCTGTAACTGTACAGTGCATTCTGGTATAAGTGACAGTCGATGCGGGGACCAACTCTCGGCACGAGCTGCTCTTCTTCCTCCTAAAAGCGCGACCGATTAGAAGGCGCTAGATACGATGACCCACTATTCGAAGGCTTCGCTACAACTACCCCGGGTAAGAAAATAGAGCCGCCTGGTGACCTAGCAGGTGATTACTATGAGTGGGTCATGGTAGGCCTTTAGGCGCTTTACGTTGACAATGTCGCGCCCTCGACGGCGTATATCTGGAGATTTTTTGGTGGGTTCGATCTAGTAGTTTACAGGGCAAGTGCATTCGAGGACGCGGCAGGGGCCTTCGTATTCGGGCAATAGTTTTTAAGAAATGCCAGTTGCGTTGGTAGGATCGAGAGCCAGAGGATCACTCTAAAAGAAATGTGGAGCAGTAGTGCTGGCGTCAGCGCGAATGCTCTTTTGCCTTTCTTGATCATGCGCAGTAAAGATCTTTGCGAGCTCTCGGCACTCTTCAGCAAGGTTAGCTGTAGCAAAAATATGCATTGTTACGCCTAGGAGTCCACACCGTACGTCATTACCTCTGCAAAGGCATTTTGTGACAAGGCCAGTGAGCGAGCCCGCCGACATCATCATCTCAAAGGCGCCATGCTAGCGGCGCCATCTAGTCTGGGGAGTCTCACGCAATGTGTGGCAACATCACTAGTTCTTGGGTGCAACACAGTCCAGCGGCTCCGGAGTCGATGATCATGACGCAGCGCAGCGGCGGGTCCCCTTTCGAGGATTCTGAAATCATGGCCAGCAGCGCTATTGGTACGACGTTCATGACGCAAAAGTTCACCCGGTGCCTATAAAAGAAGCTGCCCTATGTGTCAGAGAGCAGCCGTCGTATTCGTCAGAGAGAAGACATCTCGGCTCTTCGAGTTCCTAAGCTGTCGGCCCCAGTGCCGAATTTGTAACGCCTCTATTTCTATGCTGTACATAAACCTCTCTTTAACTCACTGTCGTCTTGTCCGCTCATCTATCAGCTCTGCGCAGAAGCGGTCGCGAGCTGAGAAACACACTCTAACAAACGGCTCGTGAGATTGGCGGCGAGTTTCGGAGCAGGGGTGCCTTCAGGACCGTGTTGGCGTCGCACCTTTGTTACAATAGATGGCAGCTGCGGGACCGGCTGGCGTCAGCGACATCGATGTGGTGAGAGCCTGATGTTTTCCCCTCAGTTCACCCAGACTACTCTAGCATAGGTATTAGTATGTTAGAGAAGGGCTCTGTGAAGCATTAGTGAGTGAGCTTTGATCGTTTCAAGCCACGTCGGAGCGCTTTGAAATCAATGGAATTGTGGAGGGTGTAAATACGGCAGTGTTGAAAAATGCTTACGCGTCTTACTAGTGAACGTATGGTGGGTACGGCAAGTAAATTTTTAACAGGGGAAAACAGCAAGGGGCTAGTGTCAACGATGGAGCGGCGTCGCACCTTTGTTACAATAGATGGCAGCTGCGGGATCGGCTGGCGTCAGCGACATCGATGTGGTGAGAGCCTGATGTTTTCCCCTAAGTTCACCAGACTACTCTAGCATAGGTATTAGTATGTTAGAGAAGGGCTCTGTGAAGCATTAGTGAGTGAGCTTTGATCGTTTCAAGCCAAGTCGGAGCGCTTTGAAATCAATGGAATTGCGGAGGGTGTAAATACGGCAGTGTTGAAAAATGCTTACGCGTCTTACTAGTGAACGTATGGTGGGTACGGCAAGTAAATTTTTAACAGGGGAAAACAGCAAGGGGCTAGTGTCAACGATGGAGAACCTTAAAGTCAAGGAACTCATCGAAATTTGTGAGGAATTTGACCCTACTTTAGGCCTAGCGAAACAAGAACAAGCGATCATTGAGATCATGAAGGATGAATGAGTGTCGGCTGAGGAAGCCGATGAGGCCTGGATGGATATTAAAGCATGCCGCAAAGAGGCTGAAAGGTGAGTAGTAGAAGTTCGCGAACACGAAGAAGCTGAAAGGCGAAAACGCCATGAGGAGGCCGAAAGACAGCAGCGCGTTGAGTTGAAACGAATACAATTGGCAATCCTACAGTGCTCGCAGACGCCTAGCGTAGCTTCTACGACAGTTCAGGTCAGCGGTCAGAGAATTCAAGACCAACTGCCACTGATCGTAGTTAACGAAGACATGGCGAAGTATTTTGTCAACTTCGAACACGTCTGGGAGCGAAATGCCTTGGAGCGGTCTTCTTGAGCGCAGAACCTGTTAGCTCTTCTCCCCGGCAATGTGTCCGACGTGATAACGTGCTTGTAGAGGGACGCGTTTGAGAGCTATAACGAAATTAAGGAAGTGCTTTTGAGACGTTATAAGTTGTTATAAGTTGTCACCCGAGGATTTCCGGCAAAGGTGCTGGTATGCTAAAAAGGGTAATGAGTCACACGTTGACTTCGCGTTTCTCCTTAAAACCAATTTATTTGAATGGCTAAAGGGCGAAGGGGTTTATGATGATCGCAATAAAGTGAGAGAATGCATTGTATTGGAGCAAATATACCGCTGCATCAAGGAGGATGTCAAGCTGTAGCTGCACGACAAACTTAGTTAAGTACAGCTAAACAAGGCAGCAGAGTTAGCTGAGGAGTACTATACTCGCCGAAAGGTAAATAGCAGGGCAGTGCGCGTTGAAATAGATGAAAGGAGAGAGGGCTTTTCAAAGAAGCCTGATCAACTGAAACCCACTCCTCATCGTAATTTCAAGGAGGACCCATCTCTTACGAAGGACACTGTAGGGGAAGGGCAAACGGAAGCGGAGAAATCGAGTTAGGTTTCTTAACAACGCACTGATACCACACGGACGTTTGAATCATGAAGACGCTAATCTGCTACAACGCCAAAAAGCAAGAGCACATCGTGATAAACTGTAAGCAAAAGTTTGCTTTCGCAACAATTCGAGAATCAGAAAAGAACATGTGGTTGTTGGAGCCGTATCTCCAAGAAATTAGTGTGTATGGAAAAATGTGTCGAGCACTTCAAGACTCAGTGGCAGCAGTGGACGTTATCCTTCCTTCGTTTGTGTCTCCGGATGACTTTACAGGAGAGTGCGCGTGGATCAGGCAAATCACCGAGGAGCAGAGTGCTTGCTTACCAATCGCTTATTGAAGGCCGTTCGGTATAAGCTCAGGGTAAATCGTTCTTCTGCAACTGAGCGTACTCGCACGCGATCGCAAGCGCGGAAGCTTTCGCAGGAACTTTATATTGTTCAGTGTGGTGAAACACGACCAGTAAAAGCTGCTGATCTGTGTGACCTTGGCGGCCAGTCGGACGAAACTTCAGACAGGAAATTTTCCGCGTTTGTTATTTGAGCAGTCACTCTTGCGGCCCGTCACCGAAGCGACTGGCGTGGTCTCTGTTTGGCAGAAGAGACGACATGGCGCCATTGAGTCAGAGCGAGAGGCGTGCAACGCTCTCGCTTGTAGCGGAAAGTTGGAGTGAGCTGTCGAGGGTTGATCCGGAAACGCTCATTCGAGAGCAGCGTGAGGACCTCTCGATTAAAGCGCTAATAGAAAGCGTAACATTGGAAAAAAAAAGAATGTTTCTTTTCTTTTCAGAAGGTAGGGCTCCTGTATCGGAGCTACACAAATGAGCAAGGGTCGCATTATGAGCCGCTCTTGGTGCCACAAATGTATCGTTGAACTGGTGTCACAAAAGTATCAAACTGCTGCATGGAAATGCGTGGGC
>WOVY01006323.1:0-25247 GCA_013436015.1 Rhipicephalus annulatus | reverse complement strand
AATTCCTGTTTATTTATTTATTTATTTACAGAGTACCTACAATCGCCATATAGGCATTACGTAGGGGGGGGAACAGAAACACAGTCAGTACAAAGCAATTCGTAGCAAAATACATAAAAATAAAAAGAACCACCGCCACATTTATCAGAACATAATAATGCATCACAAAATACATTTTCATACTCACAGACCATACATACACTGCAGACTCGCATAAAACATGGCGCTCGCATCCGTCGCATCCCACCTTCAAGTGTTGTATACGTTTCTGACGAGTAATTAGACTCTCTTAAGCCCGAACGACGGTGCGCGTATAACAAGATCACCTTTTGATACGGATACGCAACACGAAGAAGAATACAAGTGCTGCCGCCTGCGGGCGTTGGCGTGAAGCCATTACAAGGAGGCATCCGGAGTCTCGGAGGGCCATTAGACGTGTACGCGTAACGGCACTTTGACCCGGCGCAGACGTAATCAGTACGAATTACGCCGTTCACGGCCTCTTTTTTACGGTCTCCGCTGTCGTCGTTTCTCCTCCTCCATGGTGGTGGTGGTGGAAGCCGCCTTTTATACGCCGTGTCGGCGGCACGCCGAGAAGTCCGTACATAAATCTCCGGTTCACGCGCCGCGATGCGGCCGACGCCGTCAACAAGAGCCGTGAAATGCCCTCCCCCCCCCTCCCCCCAAACAACAACCGAGCTATTATAGGGTTAACGTCAGAGAGCAAAGCGCGCTTGTCGTCACGCTATGGCACGGCCGTAACGGCAACAATAACGCGCTTATGAACCAGTTGCCCCCCCCCACCCCACCTTTTTTTTACTCTTTCGTACATCTCGAAGCGACGTAGGTTATATAGTACTGAATCCAAGGGTGATTCCAAACTATAGTTGGTACAATAACATTTTTAACTGCTATACAGCGCGAGCTTGAGTGTGTGGAGTGAGAATTTATTAGAAGGCAGAGAGGTCGGCCTGAGCTAGTTCGCTCTAGCCTGCTACTCTTCACAGGGGATAAGGGAAGAAGGAAGGAAAGAGGGATGAAGGATGATGATGGGGACAAGAAGAGGTGGTGCGTATGTACAGTAGCCACTTAGCATAGTACCCTACAGTCTAGTATCTAGACCAGTGCTTTTGTAGACGACAAACAAGAGAATGTCTGAAGTTTACGCTATATAGCAGTTCAATGGAGTACCAACCTAGCCCAAACAAGCCTCCTGCTAAGACATTTTGAAACCAGTAAGCGCTTGAAGACGGGAACAAGAAGACAATATATAAGTGAAGAAGCTACACAAAACAAACTGCTACAGTCTTGTTAGGCTGACAATATCCCAAGATGAAAGAACATTTCACTTCAAGGCGGTTTTGGCGTTCTAAAATATACGCACGAGCGCGAGCATTTAGCGCGTGCGCACCTGGGTGTTCTTTCAAGGATGGATCGGGAGGCGCCTGGCGCCAACCGCAGCCTCAATTTTCCATTCCCTGTGTTTCACGTTATCGTAACTATACTGACTCATTCGAGTTAAGTTCGACCGAATATGTGGGCCAGCGGGTCACTGGAATGGTCCACAAAGTTTTTCGCGCTGTATCGCGCTCAACCTGTTTTTTTTTTTTTTTTCACTTCTTTTCGCGTTTTTCGCTCTCTCCTAAGCGACACGGTCCGCCCCAGCCCCGTGCTAAAGAGAACATTCGGGATGGCCAAACATGTCGGTGGGGCAGACGCGCCTTCGTCCTCGATACAAACACAGATGGGGCGAATCCGCTTTTGACAGTTGCGTGTTTATGCAGCTATATAAGCCAGCGGCATGAGAGACACAATCGTGACGGTGGGCTTTTTGGATAGCGTAACGTACACATACAGCCCCGTGCACGTACAGAAACGACGGTCGCATCGCTTCGCCTGTGCACGCGGGCATCACGAACTGCATACACGCAGAGACCAAGCGTCTCACGTATACCCGCAACGAGGAGGAAGTATGCGGTTACGTTCAACACGAAGAAAGAAACTCCACACGAAGCCCACGCCTTGAACAACGGCATCGTGCGCGTACACTGTGCATCCCTGTGAGCCTCGTTCGTCCAGTTTCCGACTGTCTATGACCTTTAGCTGTCTTACTACGGCCTTATGTGGCAATAGTAATACTGTCATATAAGGCTAAAGCCTTATATGACCTATAAGATGAAGCCTCATATGAGTTTATATAAAGATTTATATGACTTATAATCCAAAGCCTCATATGTCTTATTATAAAACGAACCGTGCAAGGCTAGAGACTTATATGACTTATAGGATAAAGCCTCACATGCTTTATGTACGGCTAAAGCTTCATATGTCCGGTCATATATAGCTAAATCTATACACAGCTGGTGAAAGAAATATAGCTAAAGCCTTATATGGCTAATATATTGTTAAAGCTTTATATAACCAATCGTATATAACTAAATCCTCATACGACCGGCGAGCCATACAGGGCCAAAGCCTTATAGGTCAATGCTCAAAGGAGCTGACGTCCAGCGTTGTGAACACACGTATGGTAACAAAAGACTTATGTAATTGAGAAGACATTTGATGAGGCCACATCATTGGAAGCACGCATTACAGTGAAGTTTAAGTGAATCAACTTACGTTATATGGAATAAAAAATTAAGCGAATGAATTTAGGTGAGCATCCATTCTGAATCAACGCACACTGAAGTGAATGAAAACTGCCTAGCACACCGGCTTTCGACTTGGCTTAAAGAAATACTTTTGTAGTAGTCGTTTGTTGAACACGCCACTCTCGGTACGAAGAGTGAAGGAAATTTGTGAGTCGCTATAACGCGAAATGAGAATTTAAAAAAAGAATTAGCACAGGTGGACGAGTTGCTTAACATGAAGTGGAGAAATGGGGATGCAGAAAACACAAATAAATATACAGTCGCACGCTATATGAGTTGAAACACACTGGCTGAGGTTAAAGTCTGAACAATGAAACCAACAAACGTTAGATTGGTCAGGAAAGTACTGCTAACTGTGAGTTCGATTCACCATTTTTTTCCACGTGGGTGCCAATTTGCAATGTTGGTACCATTTTGAGCCGAGACAGGCCTTCTAACTCATACTGAGTGCGACTGTACGTCCCTTTTCTTTTTTTTCTTACTTTCTTTGGCAAACTGAAGAAAGAGGGAAAGAAATGGGTGACGTAAAGAAGCACGGGCACGTCCATCTGAAAAAAAAAAAAAAACGCAAGAGGAAAAAAAAACCCCACACGGGTACCTAGATATAATAGTTGGCCGTGCATTGCAACTTGGCCGGGACGATCACCACGGGCGCCCGTGCGGATGCATGCACTCTGCAGTCGAAGCCCCGCAGATGAAGACGAAGCTGCCTGGCCACTTGACAGCGACAGAACCCCCCCACCCCCCAACCTCCATCCCCTGGTCGTTTGTTCTGCGATACAGTAGGAAGGCGCGATTTCTGATGCTAGAGTGTGTACAATTCGCACTTCCCGCTTTCTGTATAGCGAGCGGGCTGGGGTAAATGTTCTTTTTGTCTTTTTTATCACTAGACTGTAACACATGCCTGTTCGTGGGTGGAATTTACGATGTAGCCAAGAAAAGGGTACCCCCCCCCCGTCTCTCGAAATTCTTAGATTTTGAATGTGTATAAACATACGCACACATAACCCAACCCTTATAGCGGTGGTCTAGCGTTTACGGTACGTGTCTGCTTATCCGCAAGTCGCGGGTTCGTATACCGGCAGCGTATTGTTGGAGGCGAAAACACTATAGAGGCCCGTATGCTTAGATTTAGGCTCACGTTGGTGCAAAATTCCCAGATCACTCGACTATATCATCACTCTTCGGGTTTCACGTTTTCAAGAACGTGAAAATTCGAACAGTTCTTATTATTCCCCAACTCGAACAAAATGCCTGGCTAGACGCCCTTGTCCTGTACGTATATATGCGCAAACTGGCACAAGGGAGAGAGAAAAAAAATAGAGAAAAACGACCGTGCGAATCGAATGATGTGGGCGGCCGCCACATGTCAAAAGAGAAGACACTATAACTTTTCGCGCGAAGAAATGAACGTCCGTCGACCCGGACAGCAGAGCAAGGATGAGGCCGCGGCACCGCTTATCGGCTTCCTATATAATCCCCCAAAACCGCGCGCAGCGGGACTTTCATTAGCGAAACACGGCTGTCCCGACCAGCAAATGTAGTCCATAGAGAAGCTCCATCCTCCCGGAAAGAACAAGGAACGGGGGAGGGAATTTTACGCCCCCCCCTCTCCCTCGACTCATTTCTCGGATCGTACATGGAAAGAGAGGCAACCGGCGTTTTCCTTTCCAGTCTAATATACACCCTTGTCTCAAACGAGCTGTCGCTTGCGAAGGGAAAAAAAAAAAAACACTAACAGAATCGTGAGTAGACGGGCAAGGCGAACCGAATCGAGATAGCAGTGACGAGAGCAAAGCCGCGAAAGTCGAAGTATTAGAGATTGGAAAACGCAATAAAGTGGCTTTGCGCGCGGAGCTATAGCGTGTGTGTAACTCCCAGCAGCTTTTCGCGGAGCTAGTTGGCGACCGCAAAGGCCTCAGCGCAGTCCTTCCCCTTCACCGTGCGGCCGCTAATGGGCTTCAAAGCAGTCGATTGGTGGAGCAGGAGGGCTTCCCTCTCTTCCGTTCATCCTCCGGCTCAGTTGTGACAGACCTGCAGTGAGGTATAGGCCCTGCCGCACCTACTCCTTTGACAGTTAGGAGGAAAACTTCGTAGATACTTTTTTTTTCACTTCGCGCGAGATGTGTCTGTGTACCTCCGCCGAAATCTCTGTAATGTCGTCGCGTAATGACGGTTTGCGAAAACGAGGAAAAAGGGGGGTTGGCGTTGGATCAGGCCCGTCGGCTCTGCTTGAGAAAACGGCCCGAGCTTTATAGTTTCGTGCTTAATAAAGAAATAGGAAAATGGGGCAAGAAAATTTAAGGTTCGCGTGTCCGTGCGTGACGTTATACCGCTTTGCTTCGCTCTTTCTGGCGCATTGCGAAATGCTCCCTCAATTTTTTTTGTCTTCCTCCATGGCGGGCAACTGGGACCTTAATCCTTAAGAACGCCACATTTTCGTCGCTACTACAGGCAACAAAGACGGTCGTGCGTGAAACAATCCGAACGCGATGATGTTATAAGGCGACAATTAAATTTGGCAACGCGAAACGACGAATGGTCTCGACAAAAGATGACACTTCCACATCAGTGACAGCCGATTGCCGACAAGCAGTGTATCGAGAGAGCAGCAATCATTAGAAGAAAAAAAAAAACAGCGCATACAAATAAGTATGTATACCGACGCGATACCGAGGCCCGCATGTTCCTATATATATGCTCGCAGGTGCTAGGTTTGTCGCGCAAGATACTGCCACCGAAGTGTGTTTGTTAAATGTAAAAGCTTCGCTTAAAAAATCGCAAAATATAGAGTAACTGCAGACGCTAGAGACGAAGAATGTGCAGTACAACCAACCTTGTTTAAACCTTCTTGATTATAACTTAAGAATACATACGCGCTCCGCACCCCCATTCCTGCAGAGCACCTGTCATCCACTTGTGCAACAGAGCAGTGATCGTGATTTCCGTTCAAAACCATAAGCACTTTTTTCGCTGACGAAATTTGCCAAGAAGTAAACATTTTCAACAACAGCTATCCGAAGGAACGTGTGCCTGTACGGCCAAGTCATATGCCTGAAATACGTAAAAGGACTAGACGTCGTAAATATGTGATTGCAATTTTTTGGGCTCTCCCATAGTCGAGTTATCATCATCATCATCATCATCATGACTACGTCCTCTGTGGGACAAAGGCATCTCCCATGTTCCGCCAGTCAACTCGGTCCTGTGCTTGCTGCTGCTAATTTATACCCGCAAACTTCTTAATCTCATCTGCCCACCTAACCTTCTGTCTCCCCCCTAACCCGCTTGCCTTCTCTGGGAATCCAGTTAGTTACCCTTAATGACCAGCGGTTATCCTGTCTACGCTCTACATGCCCGGCCCATGACCGTTTCCTCTTCTTGATTTCAACAATGATATCCTTAACCCTTGTTTGTTTTCTAATCCACTCTGCTCTCTTTCTGTCTCTTAAGGTTACACCTACCATTTTTCTTTCCATTGCTCGCTGCGTCATCCTCAATTTAAGCTGAACACTCTTGGTAAGTGTCCAGGTTTCTTCTCCGTAGCTAACTACCGGCAAGATACAGCTGTTATATACCTTCCTCTTGGGGGATAGTGCGCAATCTACCTGTCGTAATTTGATGAGTGCTTGCCAAATGTGCTCCACCCCATTCTTATTCTTCTAGTTACTTCAATCTCGTGGTTCGGCTCCGCGGTTATTACCTGCCCTAAGTAGACATAGTTTTTTTACAACTTGAAGTACACTATTACATATATCACGAAGCGCTGCTGCCTTCTGAGGTTGTTGTACATTACTTTCGTTTTCTGCAGGTTAATTTTAAGACCCACCTTTCTGCTCTCCTTATCTAACTTCGTGATCATGAGTTGCTATTCGTCCCCTGAGTTACTTAGCAATGCAATGTCATCGGCGAAGCGCAGGTTACTAAGGTAACCATACCATGCATACCATGCTGAATGCGCCGGTTCTCCGATCACCGAAGCTAAGCAGAATTGGGCTCGGTCAGTACTTGAGAGGGAGACCACCTGGGAACACCGAGTGCTGATAGGCACTTTAAGAACTGCGTTAACAGGCCTGAGGGTGCGACCTCACTGGTGACCACCACCGGTAACGCACTCCTTCACCAGAGAAGGATCGGCCATCCTGGTGCAGTATCTGGCCAGTATACCTCCCACATGCATAGTAGAGTACTAATACTCTAAACCGCCGAAAGCTTTTTCTATAAACACGTTTCTCCCCACTCCTCAAACTAGGACCGCTTGTTGCTCCCCCAGAGTAGAGTACATTGTACAAGAAAGTTGCGAAGTACTTCCCCTGCTGTGAAATGAAACGCTTACAAAGCACTAGTACGACCTAAGTTGGAGTATGCAGATGTCATTTGGAACCCTTACCAACAATACTTAAGAAAGTAAAATTGAAAGGGTACAAAATTTAGCTTTGCGCTTCATTTATTCTGTTTATTCACGTCACTCGAGTGTAACCACTTTACGTAATAGGGCAAACCTTCAAACACTCGAGCAACGTAGGGTCATATCTAGATTAAAATTCCTCCATCAGCTTTACTATACGGTCACTTCAGAATGTCGCGGAAACACTACATCCAAGAGCCTTTCAAACGATTAGCGAGAATTCATCACTGTAAATCTATTAGGCAACCGAATAGCCACAATTATTTGCATAAGTTTTCTTTTGTTTCCTCGAGCAATTTCTTATTAAAATATGTTACCTGAAGAGACGGTTAACTCTGTGTCATTAGAGGTGTTTTCTCAGCGTATTTGTAACATAAGCTTTGGTTAAAGTGTCGTTTCAAAATTGGAAGACATTACCATTGTGTTCTTTTACCGTACGCATTTACAAGCACGCCCACATCGCACGTATACGTAAATCTCGTCAACGTCTCCGAGGGTTCTCGCTGCCAGCCAGCCCGACACGGTGTAAGCGGAAGCGCTTACTACAGCCTTCACTGGATGCCATCTCCCGCGATCAACCGCAGGCTCCGGTAAATGTCACGAGGTTCAGGGTAGAAGAGGCTACGGCTCCCTCCGAAGCCCCCTCCCCCCTTTCTCCTCCTAACATGTCGAACATCCCCCTCCCCTCCAGCTCCTCGTTCACCCTCCTTGTCGAAACACCCGCGACATGCGCTGCAGGCACCGGAGTGGGAGGCGGGAAGGGGGGGGGGATCATAACAGTTTTCCCTCGCCCGTTGCTTTTAAGGATGCCTGTATAGCATAAGCGGCCGGGGGCAGCGGAGGATTGGCAGGCAGCGCCACAGGCCGGAAATCGTAGCGAGCCTCTGCGCGGATGGTTGGCGGCGCGCGCGCCCCCACGCGGAATCCACCCGAGACAAAAGCCAGGCTACCTCGGTTAGCGCTCGCCCTTAGAGTGGTGCGTTGTACGGGCACGTGAGAGCCACATGGCAGATAGAGCGAGGCCCGATTCGCGTACGCAGACAATATATACAAACAACACACGCGCGCGCATGCGGCTTGCGTGCAGTCGCTTATATCCATAGGACGTCCTAGGAGTGTCTCTGGGCCCCCGCTTGGTCTATGCCTGTATACGGTGCAGCATTGAACGCCTAACCAAATGCCCTTCTTTTATACGAGCAACAGCGGCCGAACTACTAGCTTATACATAGCGCTCGGTAACAGAGCGAATGTTTATGCCGGCGCAAGGATTCCTCCTTCCCTGCAGCCAATTGCGGTTAACGCGCGGAATGCAAACACAAAAACGGTTTTGTTACCCACATGCGCGACATCTAGCGGCTGTACGCGGAGCGCGCGTAAGTGGGGCCTGTATTTCTGTGCGTGCCGAAACCAATATCACTGTGAAACGATAATGTAGTTTTGGTTTTACAGCGACATTTCTCTGGTTATACATGCATTATACTTCCTGCCAGAGAGCGGGTGAACTTTACCTAACCAGTAGTTTGCATGTGCTTACGCACAAACGTGGCGTAACAGTGTAGTCCCCCTTCCCTCCACCTCACACAAAAAGAACACACACACACACACACATCTGCTCACGCTTCTGACTTAGGAGTTGCAATCGTAGGACCGGGCCCGTTTGAATGGGAGACCACACAAACAATTTTCTTCCCCAGTAGTCTGAGGATTGAGAACCACAGTCTAAATAGCTTCAAGCATTTTCCCAAACATTCGAGCATTTCAGTTTGCGCTTCTGACTTACGAATACATTCCTTTTTTTTTTTTTCGACAAGTCTGTGGCACAAACGATTTTCGTTGCCGGTGTGAGCCCACACAGCGGCGTCGGCTCTTCATTTGGTCAGAAGAGAGAGTGAAAGGGATACCCGGAAAATAAGTGGCTCTTGTGATACAAATCTGAAGATTCATGGAAAGCATCGAGTGTAAATAGAAATACAACTAACGAAGAAAGGCGTACAAGCACCACAGGCGACACTGACATTCCTAAACCTTTCTTCATCCATTGTATTTCTGTTGGCACTCGGAAGTTTTCTGCGAACACACAATACCAACTAGTCCATGCACTACTATCCAGCCTTTTTTCCCAATAATTTGAATCATAACTCACGCGAGATACGTGTTCGTTGTAGGCTCGCGCACAAGTGTGACGCCACAACTAAATTTCAAGTTCTGAACGGTTTAGGAGCCGTTTTATAAGCTGCGCGTCAGTAACGGCGGGTGGTTGGAATAACCAGCAATGTACACACTATACGCGTACATACCTACTCGACCGCTATCGCAGCTCATAAATTTACTCCTGGAACAGCCTGACGCGCACGTGAGTGTCTACTATACTAGAGTTACTCGATATGCTACCTTTAGGTACCTAAAGGTAGCATATACAGTAACTCTACACTATACAACCTTAAGGTAGCTCATACAGTAACTCTATAATATACAACCTTAAGGTAGCTTATACAGTAACCCTATAAAATAAAACCTTAAGGTAGCTTATACAGTAACTCTATACTAAACAACATTAACGTAGCATATACAGTAACTCCATACAACCCCCAGGGATCCAGCTATAGGTGTTCGAAACACCAAGGTCCATCGCCAGGGAAGGTCGCGCGCCTCGCATGTCCATTTCGAGAAGGGGCGCGAACGGAGGGCAGCGGCCAATCGAGTCTCGCTCGCCCCTACCCATCCCGAGTCACGGCCAGCTGAAGCATCTAGCAAATTGGTTTCCAGCCTATTGCAAACGGGGAGCCACTACAGACTCGCGCCCTACCTCTATCTACAGCGCCGATACAAGGAACAACGGTCCGTCAGTAAGTTGGGTGCAGCACGCGACCGGGCCGTGTCGAAACGGGCGCCCACCCCCATCTGGACGGCGAGGCACGTTGCGACAATGTGTCAGAGCCGTCTCGATGTTGCTCCCTCTGACACTGGCAAACCCTCTCCGCCAACCGAACACGCAGGGAACCCGCACCCTCGTCGGAAGAGATCTCGCGTGTGCCGACTACCGAACGCGAAAATGTTTCAAATGGGACCCGGGTCGTCGTCGTTTCCGGCGTTTTAATGGACACGTCGTCACTTTGTTACGTCTTCGGCTCTATATGTGCACGCGACAAAGGTACGGTGCGCGTCGAAGGAACTGCGGTTTCTCTACCACGCGAAAAGAGTTGTACCACCCCGAACCCCCCCCCCCCCCTTTTTTTTTTTGGTTAGGCGGCTCCATCAAAAGAGCTCGTTTCGCAGATGTTTCCGTGTCGTCGGCGTTTTTCGTTGTGAGCGAAAAAGGCAACGTTGGTTGTGAGCGATAATTCGAGTAGGAAGGAAGGAAAGAAGGAAGATCAACAGAATAGAAGTGGGCAGGAACGTTCACCAGGCACATGGCCGGTTTGCTACCCTACGCTGGGCGAGTGCGAAAGGGGAGTTAAAGATGCGAGAGAGAAAGACGCGTGAAAGAGAGAATAAAATTGTCAGTATATTTTTTATTTATTCATACTGTCAGCCCAAGGGCCAAGAAAGGAGTTGGGGTTACACATCTGGCATGTACAAAGGCATATACGCATGGGCTGACGCGTATATTTCGAGTAAGATGCTAATAAAGATTAGCGCAGCAAACCTATTAGCGCAGTAAAGCCGGGCAACGTTGTGCATGGCAACAGTGACGTGAGACGGTCCGGTCGGTCCGCTTCTTGAGGCGAGTAAATTGAAGTGCGCTACCCCGATGCGGAGCCCTAAAAAGTGATTTTATTTCAAAATAGACCCTTCCTTGGCACAAAAGTAACACTGCGAGCTTTCTGGACCGTCATATCATTAATCAACGTCGTCTTAACAGTTGACTTTAGTGTCCCTTTAAGTTGGGGAGCTAGGCCCCTGTAGGTTGAGACGAGCCTCTTCAAGTTCAAGAGAGTGTCAAATGCAAAAAACGATATCAACGCGTCCACAACAATAAAGCAAGAAAGGCAATATACTAAATGTGCAATAATTATCATTATTTTATTATTGTACACCGACAAAACACATACATACAACGGTGAAATATGATTGGGAGGGATCTAGCTTACTACTACTGCCGCCGAGATGGTGGAGCGGCTAGAACGCCTGCCCGTTTTTTTAAAGAGCTTTTTTTAAATATAATCAGGGGCTTATTATATATTGAAGACAAAATAAGTAAGGAAATCAAAGGCAGCACGATCCAATACAATCAAATGAGAAAGAAAAAATATTTTAAAAAAATCGGCCCCGTATCTGCATGTTACACCGCAAATGTCGTCGAAAGACGATAGTCTTGCGTCTGGAGAGAGTGAACAGTATTTGATGTTCTGCGCAAGAAAATTGGTGAATATTATTCTGGAGGCACTGCCATTAGAGTGCCTCGAGCGTGCGGCGAGGAGAACGAGCGCATCAAATCCCGTCACACGTGAGACATGAGCGCTATCTGGCAGTTATCTTGGAAAACGAAGCGCGCGGCATGCGCACCCCTCTCGCAGGTGATAAGGTGTAGAACGCAAGGCAATGGGTAGGTGCCGCCACCGTGTCGTCTTAGCAAAGTGCCTTTTCACACTTGCCTTTTCGTGCAAGCGTTGCACGGTCATCGCAACGTGATGAACGCTATGGTCCTTAGAATTACTTATGCATGCCTTTTCTAGGAACAAATACACATACATAATACTGAGGTGTTGTTATGGTGCCTCAGATACGCGCAATAATTACTTTTTAATTGACAATCGCACAAGTATGAACGCTGAATCTTGAGCAATATTTGTGGGCGCTGCGGATGGCGTTGGCCGTTTGGAGTGTTGTTTGGTGGCGTTTAGGGTACCGTTAAGGGCGGAGAAATAGGCAAATGTACAGACAGCCAGACAGAAATTCTTGCGTCGAAGGCCCCCAAGAAAGACTTTCGTCTTTAAAAAGAAGAGCTTGGCTTCCGCCTACGTGTCGTTTGAGGTGAACACAAAAAGCACCGCGCCACTTTTCAAAAGCAATTTCCCTCTTTTGATCCTGCATTGTCCACACAAACTAGCACAGAGTTTCAGGCTTCTCGCACGAATTCAGAGCGATCGCCAGATGACCCTCACGATTCACGTACGACGTCTTCTTCCACACCACGGCGGTGTCGGCACCGTACCACCACCCTGACAAAACAGCGCCAACGGCATCAACTCCGCTGCACGGAACTATACAAGCAGAGGCGAATGGGAGTCCCTGTACGCGCACAGTATACTGGAAACAAGGTTGGGCGCACATTATAGCGCCCGACGTGCTGCGGTTGAGAACCGCGCACGGCGTCATTTGTACACTCTGGAACCCTGAGTGTCGATAAAGATAGCCCGCCTCGGACTCCATTACGGAGCTGCAGTGCTAGAGTGAACCAACGAAGCAGCTTGAGCTCTCAGCGGCACTTCGACGAACCATAACCGTAATGGTTAGCAACACGCGAAAGTATACCCTTAACTATAACCACTATTCGGTGAGAACGGTTAGGTGAGAGCTCGACTTCCTCACTTAACGATAGTTACAGCGCGAGAACAAAACGACGACACAGAGACAAGAAGGGCGCTGTCGTTTCGTTCTCGCGCTATAACTATCGTCATGCCATACCAACTAGCCCAAGCTGCCACACTTCCTCACTTAATAACGCGGTCGATTACAATCCCTCTGGTGCTGCACATTTTGTCCATATCACATGACTGCGAGCCAGTGTGTATAGTTGAAGCATGTGCGAAACGAAACACGGAATAGCAGGCCCAGGACTGTATACCGCATAAGAACTCCTTAAGACAGGGCGACGCGCTTCGCCATATGTGTCACTTTTGTGGGTACATCGGCGACATCAGTCAATTTATCTGGCTTCGCTCGCAGTTTGATATGGAAAGAACAGCAGAGACGGTAAGCAACTTGCGAAGCGGTTATACATGCACCCACTGGTCATTTGAAGGTGCCATTTTTCCTGAACAGACCACGGCAACGAGGAGGATCGTGCAAGGGGATTTTCACGGCAGTCCTGACACCCGGGCTGTGTAACGCGCGGTGACTGGCCCCTATAATTTATGAGGTGCTAAGGCGTGACACTGGCGGACATGTATAGCCGGGACAAAAACACCGCATGATTGTGGGGCACGCCAGTGTGTAGGAAGGGCTCTGGGAAATTTCTACCAGCCGGTGTTCTACCATCCGGTGTTCTGCCATTCGGGCATCCCCCATTTCGCCTCGTACCGAAATGCAACCGCCGCGGTCAGGATCTAACCGCGATCTGCGGGACAGCAACCGAGTAGACAAAGGTCTAGAGCAATCAAAAGTTCGACGATAGTTCGTCTAGGCGATTCTACCTACGCCACGTTGTTGTGAAGTGAAGCAGCCACGCCGCCATCTTGTGGAGGGCAAAAGACACGCTAGTCGCTGCAGCATCCGCTTTGCGTGCGTCGACTATAGTGCTTAAATTCCCGATCACGGCATGTAATTTGAGGACAGCGGCCGAGTAGACAAAGGACTAGAGCAATCAAAAGTTCGTCGAAAGTTCGTCTAGTCAGGTAACATGATCACGAAGAGGACAAATGAAAAAGAAAGACAAAATAATAAATAGGATAACAAAAAAGTGACTTACGGATCTTGCCTGCTCAGTGTATTCACGGAACCCGAGCGGGTCCCGAACAGTCTCTACGTTTTCCTCTTCACTTGGTCAGCTATACCGCGTATTCTTTATCAACAGCACTATGGTGCTGACTGCCAAAGGGTAATTTATTGAGTAAAGACCCTGACGCACAGTCACAAGGAACGGAGTTGCAATCATGAATCTTGACCAAACTGCCACGCTTGTCGCGTAAGTCAGTCTTGGGCGAAGTACTGACAGCTGCCAGCTAGCATGTCTGAATTGTTAGCTAAATTACCGCCAATGTACTAAACTAAGCAATGGCTAAATGATGAATAGTTTTGTCGATCCAACCTCGTAGTGACCTTGTTTTTCAGTATAACTTCCACGAAAGCATGCAAGACCGTGGCTCAGAAGTCTTTCTCAAGATAAGGGGAGGGTGAATGGGGTTAGTCTTATACCCTACGTTCGTGCTGCCCTCTTCCACCCTGACGTATCGTACTCGGCGAAGTTTTCAAATGTTACCTTGTTTATGTATACGCTTACACATGCGTGTGCACACGTACACACACGAAAATTTCTGCGGAAGTCGACAACACCATTTATCCCTCTGTGTCACAAACGACTCCAATTTTCGGAGCATCCGCGGGCCCCACCTTCCAAGGAAGGGCGCTTTTGTGTTGGGGGGACGACATCCGGCGACTATAACGACCCAGCGTGGCGCCGGCTCGTCTTCCCTGCACCGGTACCGGAAGGGGCACCGGCGATCTAAACAAGGAAAATTACTCCCAGATGAGACGGGAGCACGTGTACGCCCCCGAAGAGGTCTGAACTGCATCGGAAGGGCAGTTGACGCACAACCAGCAACAAGTGCGGTCGTCGGTGTCGCGAGTCTCGCGTAGGCGGCGAGCATGGAGTGACCCGCGCAACGTATTGAGACGGCTGCAATTCCGGGCACCCTCGTCGTCTACCAAGCCGGCGAGATCTTCAGCGGCACCCGTCAACTCCCCTACGTGCACCAAGAGCTGGCCTGGTCCGTATGGAACTCTTTATTGCGACTTTTTTTAAACTGTTAAATTGATTTGACCAGCCTTTTTTTTAATCTGTGTAGCTGTGTGCGCTGCGACGCACATAGATATTCAAAAGCGCGACCAATGATCATTCTGTAATTATTTCCTTGTAATCCTCTTTTACGATTTCCATCTTGTTGTTATTTTATTAATGTTCCGCGTATTTGTTTTCGTCTGTACCTTTTGTAGTGTTCTTTTAGAGCATAATTTGTTACATAGCCGTTCTTTCTCATCGCGTATCAGTTTTTCTCCTTTGTTATTTTTGTAATCTCCTGCATTTGCCCTTGTTTCAATTAAATGCTAGTTCGTTTTGCATAAGGTCTCCGTGTCTGCTCTATGAGTTCGTCGGTCAGGCCCACACATCACCACACGTGCAACCCCGCACGGGTCGACCGACCCGCAAAAAAAATTCGAAATGTGCCACTTCGAGGCCTTTTAGGCGTCGCAGGCCGAAGCGTAAAGTGGAAGCCTGCGAGTCTGCCGCACGTCGGTCTTGGATCGGCGGGGCCTCACCCGAAGTGTGTGACACTCTGGCTGCGTCAATGAACATAAAGATTAAGTGTCGAGCCGGCACGTCTTATTCGTGTTGAGAACCGGGCGTCACGGCAGGGTTCATGCGCAAGGATAACCGGCCCCTCAGCTATAGCTGATTGGTCAACGCATGATGAAGACCGCGTACAGCTCCAAGCTAAGCTAACAAAAACGAACACACGTTGGTAGACGGTGCATTTTTTCATTGTGTTTGTCTTGCTTTATTAACATTAGTATTATTAAAGGCACCGATATGGCAAGACCTCTTCTAGCCTTGAAAACTAGAACTTTTGCCGAAACTGAGGCTTCAGCCACCTTCCGTGCATTTTTTTATATCTCTTCACTTTTTTGTTACATTGCCTGGTACACAATGAATTCATCAAGGGTCTGTGCAATATGTGCGAATAAAACCGGGGTCCATATTCACAAAAAGTTCCTATATACCCTCGCAGAGAGCAAATATTCCGTCAATCCCGATGGTTGGACGTGTCATTAGAGAAAATGGCCAGCTAATGGCAGAGAGCACTTACGAATGGAAAAGCTTCCGTGAATTCGGGCTCTGTTCTTTTTTAGCTTATAGCTTGCTTTGCTGCTGCAATTCCGTTTGCTCACAGTGCACGAAGCATCACACCGACAGTCTCCCCAAAACAAAGGACGTCGAACAAGTTTCCGAGTACCAAATTGCGAGAGAACACGAATAACTCCTAGAAGACATTGTAAACGGGTAGTCCTCGTGAATTTCGTGCGGGAAAAGCACATAACCTCGCTGCTGCAATCGTTAAAATATATAACTATTCACCTGTTTGCGAATTGCATGGCGTCAGATGCATTCGCCCACTCTCTCCGGCAGTCAACAGGCTCTTCGCCTGAGCCTATATTTAGCGGACTCGGTATCGACATTCTCGCCCGAAAAAGAACGAAGTTTACGAACGACGGAAACGTTATACACACACGAAGGCTTCTAGAATTGCGAGACGGCACGAAAGCTTCCTCGGACGCGGTATATAGCGGTTGTCCCGGGTGAAAACCTTCTCTTTGTTTTGTTTGACATTTTCTGGAACTTCCATGGTTTCTATACGTGGCCGAGTCGTTATAATGTCCAGCTGCGGAATGGCCCCACTCACGTTGTCCACTCTTCTGTGGCAGACATGTAACAGTGCAGGTCAGTCACGGGAAGCCGTTGGCCCTCTTCGTGCCTTATATATAGAGTCTGCCAACATATGGCGCTTTGCGTGACCGCAAGACGAAGTGGCCACCGCCTCCTTCTCCGCGTCTCTGTAGAGTAGAAACGAGTGGAGAACATGCCATCGACGAGAGATCACGGCAGTAGCCCAAGCAGCCGCACTATACTGGTGGCGCTCCACATGCACCTATAAGGTGGGCGCGCGCGCACGTATACCTACATGGGGCGCAAACTTTTATCGGAGCGAAGTATTTATAGCGAAGCCGGTATTAGCAGTTCGTGCGCCGATCGAAGCTCCCTCCGTCGGCACACGAGAGCGACTTGCGCCGGCCTTTTCGCTTTAGGGTGGAGCACGCAATTCGAAATAAGACAAGTCACACTTCATATCATTCGCCACTGTTGGACACCTTCAACGTTGAGAACGTGGGGCTTTCAGTGTGGATAGCTTGTTTTGTGACGATAATTATAGGTTTTTTTACGCATTGACATAGCGAAAATTATTAGAGAAGATACCTAAGTAAAAAGGGAGGGGGGATATCATCATGTACACGTACACAGTACAGCGTTATCAGTGAAATAGCTGCAAACAGTGGGCATGAACTAAATATACACACCAGCTGCTGTATTAACAAAGTTCCGTGTTTCGTGTGCTCCACTTTGCCAAGCAATTTAACGCCTGCATTGACAGTGCTTGGTATATATAGTGGGGCTCGGTCGATTCTTGTGCTGTATACACCCAACTGCGGTTTTTTCTGCAGACGCCAAAGTTTTTAGCGGCCGGCATAAAAAACCTCCGCCATTAAACAACGACGATGCGGACAACGACAACAGCCACGTCAAAACGACATCTACAACGACCGTTACAACGACTGTTACAGCAGTTACAACAACAACAACAACAACAACAACAACAACAACAACAACAACGACGACGACGACAACAACAACAACAACAACAACAACAACAAATTGCTTCGACGAGGACAGCCAGAGCTGGTAGGGGTAGCCCAGCTGCTCCGGGCAGGAGCTCCTCACACGGCGGCAAGCAGGCGTATATGTGTACAGGTGTATACAGGTATAATACCGGGAAAAAAAGAAAAAAAAAGAAAAGCCAAATGCGGGGAAGCGGCGCACGACTCGCTCGCCCGTTTCTTCCGTCCGTCGTCTCGGGACGTCCACAATTTATGGGGATTTCCTGAAAGATCGATCCCCACGACGGGACAGAGTAGAAGTACGCGCCCGTATATATATCAGGAAAAAGAAAAAAAGGAGGCGCACCGCGAGATTACGAAATAAGAAAAGTGAAAATATACACAAGCGGAGAAAACAAACCAGTCACGCACGACGCGCTCTCAGGAGAGACGCGAGCAGAGGCTTTCACAACACTCATCTATGCGAGAGCGGCAGTACATCTACCGTCGACGACGGCGCCATAACGGGGACAACAGGAAAAAGAAAAAAAGAATCACGCGCGATTGAAATCGGTGGCGAAGAAAACAACGCCAAGAATCGTACGGACGCGAACGAAGTATACGAACAGGAAGCAGATGCAGAGGAGAAAGCGGGAAGAAGCTTTCTTCGCGTACCTTCAAGACGGAAGGGAAAGCTGCGTACCTTCAAGACGGAAGGAAGGAAGGACGGCAAGCATCCGTGAAGCGAAAAATCGTGCGAAATATAAGAAAACGGAACTAAACAAAACAAGAAACAAACAAACAAACAATCAAACATAAATGCGAATGAAATCGCGGTGTGGAATCGCGCGTTTCGAGGCGTTTACACGCGCGGCAGCCTATATACAAGGCGTCCCCAGACGCACGCCCAAAGCGCCGCCCAGGAGACGGCGCGTGGCAAATGCAACGCCACGCTGTTGAAGCTGTGTATATACGGTGGTGTACACGAGCTAAGCAAAAAACAAAACAAATAACGACAACTTTCACCGAAAGATGACGCGAGGAAGAGAAAAGAAAGCGCGGAGAGGGAGGGGAGAGAGACTTACAAGTGGCCGAGACGCTGCGAATGCAACCGACGCGCAGATGGAATGATCGCGAACAACGAAATCTTTTTTCCGGCGGTGCCGCAAAAGAGAACAACGTAAACACGTCGAACACAAGCGTCGCCAAAAACGCGCCAGGGATGGCGGGGCAGACGGGCGGGCGGGCATTCGTCGACTTTTCCGCCTTCTTTTTCGGAAATCAAAAAGCTTTCGGATCGTTTTTTGATTGATAGCTTCGGCAAGGGGCTCCGAGATGTGTGGGAGGGTGCGGCTTTAGCTTTCTTTTTTTTTTTCCCCTTCCCGCGGCGCCGCGCCGCGCATATCGCAGGCTTATACGTCGTATCCCGGGATATGCGCGGCTTATTTCCCTACACGTCTTCCGCAGATGCGGGTAAAAAGAAACAAAAAACAGTGGGATAAGAGGGGAAAAATAAAAAAAAAAAGCACGTGTGTAGAAGTGATGTGAGAGTTGGAAACAGCTACATCGAAAATGCCGGTCCTATTTGTCTGCTGCTTTTTATACCTTTCTGCCTTTTATTTCCAAACGAAGTAAAAAAAAAAAACGACCAAGTACATCGTCATCACCAATACGGGACACCCGACTGTATGTGAGTGGCAGAGTGGGATGGAAGCGGGGGTGGAGGGGGGAGGGGTGAAGAGGATAGAAAGAGAAAGGTAAAAGTTTTCTCGATTTAGCAAAGCTTGCTGCTAGCCGAGTTGGTTGCCACCTGCAATGAACCAACTGTTGTTTCTACTACAGCTAGCCAAGCTTGAACTAATTACCATTTCGTTCTTTTATTTCGCCTACCTGTATAAACAGACACCTACTGCCAGAATTAAAGGCAACGGAGCTGTTAACTTTTTCGCCAACGAGGATGCACCTACGTCTAAGAAGCGCACTAGCACGAACGTGTCACTACGCAGTTTCCTTTTTTCAGAAACGATAGCCTTCCTTAGGATGACTAAACGAAAAACAAAACAAAATGTCGATCTGTTGGGGTCTGTAGACACACGGCGAATGTTTTAAGCCCGTGCTCAACGCCCAGACTTCTTGATCAGGTGGCTACATCCATACTTGTGAACACAGTCAACCAAAAAAGCAAATGTTACACATATTTGAGGCGCAACATCAATACTTAAGTGTTAAGCAGTGTGCCTTTCTTTAGTTATGAAATGCATGGGCACGCAACTCTAAAGTACTCATTACGAAGCGCTGACAATGCGACGCTATGAACGAAAAAGCGGGTCTTTTTTTTTTTTTGATCTGGTTAAAAAAATCGGATGTTTCAACTAAAACCATGGCGGGGCGCACGTGAAGGCTCCCTAACTAAAACTGAAGATCACGGTGCTTTAGCTAAAACGACCCGGAGCTGCCACCGACCAGTGACTCTGCATTCTTCAAAAAAAAAAAAAACAGCTCATTTCCTCACATTACTGCCAGATGGCACCATAATATCTCAGGCGGCGACTCCACGTCATTTGCGGTGAAGCACGGAGACACGCGGCCAAAAGTTTTTCTTCCTGCTTCTTTTTTTCGTTTTTCTAGACAAAGCTTCTACAAACACATATATTGTAACGATGTTGAAGGACTGGGGGTATAATAAAACGTATTTATTAAAGGGCGAACCTGTGCCCACAACTCAAAGGAACTATGGTCGTAGCACGTTACAGCAGAACGGCAAGATGTCTTCTTCTTCTACCTCTTCAAGAAGAGTCCCAAGCGCGTGGCACACATCAGCAGGGGCCAGCTGGGTTCTCGTGCTATCATCATCGTCTCTGCGCAACACTAGACGGCGCCCATGTATGTCTCTGTGCGCGTGGTGATGGGCGCGTTGTTTGAATGCAGGCACTATGTCGTGGCAATATTAGTTAAAGCGGCGGCCCTATAGTTTGCAAAAAAAAACAAACAAACAAAAAACATGGCACCCGGCCGCGAGTGTATATATTACCTTCAGCGGTGGTAGCTACACAATTGTTGTCCGCAACTTGTTCGCGCAAGTTGTCTCGACTTGCGTGGCCAAGAGAGAGGACATAAAATACCCTGCCCAGTAGACAAATTTAACCTTCTGCATAGTCGATGCGTCTTGACTTAAAACTCAGTGTAGTTGCGTACGACGGTATCCGCGATCACTTCACCGATTGCTCTTTACGGTGCTCGATCGATTATTCGACATCGATACCTGCCAAGTTCCAGAAATCTGTATCCGGGAGTTTCCGAGAAATCGAGAGAGCGCACCGAGGAGGGAGGGCGGGATGGGGGAGATACGCTGACGTAACCCACGCCGACACATGAATTCCTGCGGAACGAGACCTTCAAACGCTGTCGGATAGAAGGGTAGCAAATCAGACAGGCACACGCCAACTTTGCTTGCCCCATTTTTTCCGGCAGAAGAAGGGCTCCTATTAATATTGAAAAAAAAAAGACATCTTCAAGCAATCGTATATATATATAACAGATGTTTTCGAAGCAATCTTTCCAGAATGCACGGCTGTCTTCGTTCAGTCGCAGGAAAAAGAGGCGCGCATCACGCAGCCCTCGCAGGCATTCAACGCGCACCACGATACCTGCGACGCTTCGAGATTGATTGATTGATTGATTGATATGTGGGGTTTGACGTCCCAAAACCACTATATTGCCGCGACAGGTTGGCCACGTTCAAGTAGCCGCCGCAATCATCATGGCAAGAGCACCAGCAAGACCCGGCTGGCATGCGTCACGCGTTCGTGCGCTCCAACAACGAGGAAGAGGAAGTTAGTTGACTCTGTGCCTCTCGGCTACTTGGACTCGACGACCATAGTCATTAGACTTGTGGGCACAAGTTCGCCCTAATAAAGTTGCTTGTTTTTTTTGGCCTGTCTGCCTCAGCATCGCTACATTTCTGGTGGAGATGCTGGGTATGAATCGAAGCCCCGCGAGCTCAAGACAGCGTAGCCCCGACGACCAGCGTATCAACCCCGTGGAAGTGACTCCTGTACACCAGAGGGCAAGTCGCCGTCTTCGAGGTGACTCACCTGAGTTCGGTCCTCTTCACTCCACACCAAGGGGAATTCAAACTATGGATGCCACCACTATGACTACCCAGGTAACACCGGCACAAGTGTTCATAAGCCAACCGCACCAGCCGCCAGTATTCCACGGCGACTCGTACGAGGATGTTGAAGATTGGCTGGACCTGTTCGAGAGAGTGGCGCGCTTGAATGGTTGGACGAAAGAGAGAAGCTCCGTCGCGTATACTTCGCCCTGGACGACTTCGCAAAGACATGGTTTGAGAACCACGAAACCTCGTTGTCTACCTGGGAGGTATTTCGACGACAAGCGGTAGCTACGTTCGCGAGCGTAGACCGAAAGGAAAGAGCGGAAGCTGCTCTTCAATCCAGGAACCAGCTCACAAACGAGAGTGCTGCCATGTACATCGAGGACATGGTCCGTCTGTTCAAGCGTGCGGATCACAACATGGCTGAAGATAAGAAGGTGCGCCATCTAATGCGCGGAGTGAAGCAAGAGCTGTTCGCCGTTCTCGTCCGCAACCCTCCAAGCACTGTTGCTGAGTTTTATTCGGAAGCGACGGCCATCGAAAAAACACTAGAACAGCGCGCTCGGCAGTACAACCGGAATGTTAACTGCGCATCCGCACAGCTATTCTCTGGAGGCGTGCGAAACGACGTTGAAGCCCTGCGAGAGCTTATTAGATCAGTTATTCGGGAAGAACTGAGCAGACTGCAAATGCCCCAGACTTCAACTGCACTATCTGTTACAGACGTTGTTCGTGACGAACTGAGGCAGGTCATACGAGAACCAGAGCGTGAGCTGCAGCCAGTTCGACCTATCCGAACGTACTCTGAAGTTCTCCGACAACCAACGGTACACAGCAATGCAGCACTTGCGATGGCGAAGACTCCTCTCCCATCTACTGCACGCAGCGTACCTCGTCCACGGGAACCAACGGCTACCTATCTGCCCCCAGGAGCACGTAGCACGCATCGCTATGCGGAGCCTAGGCCCAGGAAAAGTGACGTCTGGCGTGATCACGAGCGCCGGCCTCTTTGTTTTCCACTGTAGCGAAGCGGGTCATTTGTACAGATTCTGCCCTTACCGACAGGCTGGATTAAGAGGCTTCCCGTCGTATGCACCGTGCCCCCGAAACGGCGAACGACCAGCGGAAATTGAGGAGTACTTGTCTACGCGCCAGAACTCGCCACCTCTACGCCAACGTCGGAAACGGTCACCATCGCCTATGCGCTACCGGTCATCCAGCCCACGTGGACCTTCAAGGCAGCCTGGTCATCGCTCTCCAAGTCCACTCCCGGAAAACTGAAGCAAGCGACCTGTGGAGGTGAGGCCGCTGATAACATCAATTACGAAGATCCTCCAATATGGCTTGAGGGCGACGACGGTGTATTTCCGGTAAATAGGTGCAACCACGAAAGCGTTACTTCAGATTTGCGGTTGAGAATAGAAGGATGGGAGCTGAATGCCTTAGTCGACACCGGTGCTGATTATTCAGTGATAAGTCACAAGATGGTGAAGAAGCTAAACAAAGTTGTGACACAGTGGAGTGGATCGAAGATACGCACGGCAGGTGGTCACATTATTACGCCCCTTGGCAGATGCACCGCAAGACTTGAAATACGGGGCTTTATTTACGTTGCCGATTTCATTGTGCTACCAGAGTGTTCAAGAGACCTCATTATAGGAATGGATTTTTTGCGAGCTAATGGCGCCGTAATTAACCTGCGTAGGTCCAGCGTGTCGTTTTCGACTGAACGAGCTATACCTGTAGAGGAATCTGAGGGACGCCTAACTGCTCTACGCGTTGTTCATGATGACGTAACTGTGCCACCACGCTGCAGCATAATGGTGCTCGTAGAGAATGACGCATCTTACAACCGCGAAGGCATAGCGGATACAAATGTAGGGCTGTTTTTTGAAAAAAAGATGTCTGCGTAGCTCGGGGTCTTGTTCACTTGACGAATGGCCGTGCAGATGTCCTACTTACGAATTTCTCCAATGAACTTCAACACATCGCTCAAGGCACGGCTATTGCCTATTTACACGACTTCTGTATGGCGACAGAACTATGCAGCTTAACGACATCAACCACTCGACCAGTGGCCTGCAACATCGACACATCCGTGACCGTCAACCAGAGCCTTCCGGACAGTCAAAAGAAACAGATTTACGCCTTAGTAAAAGAATTCTCTGATTGCTTTTCAATTGCCTCGAAGGTCCAGCACACGTCAATTACGAAACACAGAATTATAACGCAAGACGACACGAGGCCTATATGCCAGCGTCCATATCGAGTGTCACAGAAAGAACGGGAAATCATTAAGAAGCAAGTGGAGGAAATGCTTTCGGATGATGTCATCCAGCCTTTCAAATAGTCCATGGGCGTCCCCCGTAGTGCTCGTTAAGAAGAAAGACAACACGCTTAGATTCTGTGTCGACTACCGAAAACTCAACAGTGTAACTAAACGAGATGTCTACCCCTTGCCACGTATTGACGATACACTAGATCGGCTTGCCGATCCGCAAAGTTTTTCTCCTCCTTGGATCTGAAAAGCGGATATTTGGCAAATAGATGGGTCGACGAGCGGGACCGTGAAAAAACGGCATTCGTAACACCAGATGGCCCTCTACGAATTCAAAGCGCTTCCATTCGGCCTCTGTTCCGCGCCAGCGGACGTTCCAGCGAATGATGGACACTGTCCTCGCGGATTGAAATGGCAGTCATGCCTGGTGTATTTGGGATGACGTGGTGGTCTTCTCTTGCAACGTTCGACAAACATCTAGAGCGACTGCGCACTGTGTACAAGCATCCGGTCAGCAAAGTTGACAATCAAACCCGAAAAATGCCACTTCTGCTTCGAAGAGCTGAGATTCCTTGGACATGTCATTAGTTCTGACGGTGTTCGTCCAGATCCAGAAAAGACAGCCGCTGTTCAGAGGTTCCCTACACCCAAAGACAAAAAGTCAGTGCGCCGATTTTTGGGTTTATGCGCCTACTATAGGCGATTTGTGGAAAACTTTTCAAACGATTGCGGAACCTCTTACAAAACTAACGAAAGACGACGTGCCCTTCACATGGAAAACGAACAACAGAAAGCTTTTGATGAATTGAGAAAACGGCTACAGGGTTCACCAATACTTGCCCATTTTGATGAGACAGCCGACACTGAAGTCCACACCGATGCCAGCAATGTCGGCCTCGGCGCCATCCTGGTCCAGTGGCAAAATGGTCAAGAGAAAGTGTTAGCCTATGCCAGCCGCAAACTCTCAAAAGCTGAGGCAAACTACTCTGCTACTGAAAAAGAGTGCCTCGCAGTCATCTGGGCAATAAATAAGTTTCGACCCTACCTTTATGGTAGACCGTTCAGAGCTGTCAGTGACCACCATGCTCTATGCTGGCTAGCAAATCTCAAGGATCCGTCAGGTCGACTAGCAGATGGAGCCTTAGGCTGCAGGAGTATGACATTACGGTCGTATACAAATCTGGAAGGAAACACAGTGATGCCGACTGCTTGTCACGCTCTCCCGTCGATCCAAGTGTACCTGAAGAGGAAGACTTCCCGTTTCTAGGCGTTGTCAACGCAACATCCGAAATCGCTCAACAACAACGAGATGACCCGGATTTGCTGGCGCTTATACAACACCTGCAGGGTCTCGACGTTCAAGTACCTCGCATATTCTCCAGAGGGCTCTCCACGTTCTGCTTCGAGGAAGTGTCCTTTACATGGAACTTTGAACCTAATGCGAAACATTTTTACTAGTCGTGCCCACAGCCATGCGAC
>WOVY01006322.1:0-87635 GCA_013436015.1 Rhipicephalus annulatus | reverse complement strand
CGGGTGTATCAGCTCGCGAACGTATGTGCGCAGAGCTGATAGACGCCGTAGACAAGGTGACGGTAAATTAAGGCACGTTTATGTACAGTATAAACGAATGCGTTGCATATACGGCATTGAGCCGACAGCTCATTGGGCCCACACCGAGGTCCGACGATGACTCAGGACTTCTTCACTCGCTTTCTCGCCTTCGCCCTTCGCGCAACTTTTTTCTTTTATAGCTTTTGCGGATGCCTTGAATCAGCCAGTAGTTCGAAGCCTCCAATAAGGAACCGCCACGGGTTACAGGCTGGAATAGGACCCATGGCTGAGGGGGCTCGGTACACGTTGTGTGAGATTTTGCCGTCGTTTTTGTCAGGCGCACCACAAAAGTTGTCATGGATTCCATAAGGCTGCCGCCTTGGTTGAGTGCTCTTGCATCAGACGATACAACTTGAATACTTCACTGAAGCAATTGCTTTCGGGTATGTCTCCAGCATAACACCAGGTGTTCTTATTTTATTCAAGCTGTTCCTCTAGTTGGCCAAAAGGATAGTGAAGTTATTAAGTTGCTGACTCATCGTGATGTACACGATAGTTTTTTGCTAGCTTTCGCGGCATGGTGTTATGGACGAAAAATATAAACTGGACTTTCATGACACCAAGCTATGTTCCACAACATGAAATATATATTCCTATCTTTACGTTTTTACGTAAAATTAGACAGTACTGTGATATTTTTTGTTCTTTCATAAGCAAGTGGGTTTCTTATCTTTACGTTTTTACGTAAAATTAGATAGTACAGTGATATTTTTTTTCATAAGCAAGTGTGTAAAATGCTGCAGTGAAAATGCGGAATATGCTATTTACACCATATATGCGATCTATGAAGTTATTTTAACGTAGACACATAAAAAGTGTAAGATAACTCAAAAGCTTTTAGCTTCCACTCCAGCACCCTAAGATTGCTTTCTGTTTTACACACTGTTACTTCTCTTGAAGACACATAACGAACATGCTGACCATGATAATACAAACAGAAACAAGAAGTTTTGGCTTGCGGGAGTGTAAACTTCTTTATTTTATTTCATTTAACGTGGTCTAACTTTCGTCTTCACTGTTATCACTTCTAGGCAATTTTAACCTTGTCCTTTAGGTTTCGGCTACATCGAGGAAATAGTTTCTAAACTCTCTTCGCTTATTCCAGCCTAATTCCCTGCTCCCCGACCCTTTTTTTTCTACGTACAAAAACATAGTTTTGATTTTTTTCTAATGCAAATTGCTTTCCTTCCCTGCCCCCATGAACACCACACGAAGGCAGAGCAGAGCTTTTCGCGGCCGCCTTTAATTGAAAAAAAAGGTGTGTGATACCACAGTAATGCACGCCACACCACCGGCAAGTGGCATCCTGCTTTTGCCAAGCAATTTAAAGAGAAGGCGACACACGCATCGAAAGGGCCCACGTTAATCACTGTGGTCGATGGGAGGAAGGAAGACGCTCAAGGCCGCGGCTCACTGCAACACGTTCACTGTCCAAGTCCCTGTTGCCCGACTGAAAGCCAAGCGCAGCGTTTTTACAGGAAGCTCTAGGAGGAAGAACACGTTTTCCAGATCCACGTAAACACGAACTACCTAACGAGTTGCGGCCTGCCTCGACAGGGAAACCCATTCCGCAAGGGGCACAAGTGTTTAAATGAGATTCTAAGCCCGACGATAGAGTGTTTGACGGTGAAACAAAAACACATTGCACGGGCCACAAACAAATGAATAAGATGACGAGTCACAACGTTCGAAGTGGTGGCTCGATACGTAGAGAAGGCAGGTTATGTGACGTCGCGACCACTATTTTTTACCTTCGAACAACATGGCCTAGCAAGATACATGAAAAGCTTCATTTCCGCGGAAATGTAGCAGCCACAAAAAAATCACAGCAGTATCCAAGAGGGAATGACGATGAGTGGGCCCAAAGCGTCTAAACGTTTTATCGGCCAACCGTGAACATACACGGGCTGCGTCCATCTGTTCTTCCTGCCTGCCTAACTTTCCACCTCGTCCGTCCGTGCGTCCGTCCGTCCGTCCGTCCTGTATGTATGTATGTATGTATGTATGTATGTATGTATGTATGTATGTATGTATGTATGTCAGGTAGGGTATGTATGTATGTATGTATGTATGTTATGTATGTATGTATGTATGTTTATGCCCATTCGTCCGTCCACCTGTCCTCATGTCCATCTGTCTGTATGTCTGACCGTCTCGCTGTTTGTTCGTTCCATCTACTGAACACTACAAATATTATCATCTCGTATCTTTTCATCATATAATCAATCATCATATACGAGTACCCCACCACCCAGTGGACATTCCAACGACTAAAACTAGAGGTGGCTACTACATACAGGTGACGCACAACCCACCGCCTTAAAATAGCATCGGTCCTAAAACAAAATCATTGTCTTTTTCAACTAAATAAAGCTATCACAGGGCCGATAGAAATACCACAAGGCTGTAAACCATTTATTAGCTAACTTGCTCTATTTCCCAATTCTAAGCATTAGTCTGCTACGTGAAGAGATAGTACAGCTTCCGCGACCCACAAGCTTTGATGCGTGAACTGGAGCGCAAAATGTTTTACTGATACGTTGGGTTCGACATCCCAAAACCAACATATGATTATGAGAGACGCCGTAGTGGAGGGCCCCGGAAATTTCTACCACCCGGGTTTTTTTTCTTTCGCCTCAATCTAAAATGCACCAGCCACAGCCGGGATTCAATCCTGTGAAATGCGGGTCAGCAGCCGAGTACCTTAGCCACTAGACCACCACGGCGGGGCAAGCGCAATATTTTCCCGCTGTAGCAGATGAAATATTGTTCTTTTAGATGCAATACAGTCATGTGTGTAGCGCCGCACGTGTGAGCTTCCGTGCGAACGCACCCGCAACGCTTTTTCCTCGCCGCAGGTTTTAGAGCTGTGCCAAGTAGGTCACGCCGCAGCTGTCCGTTGACGTCACGCTCTCCTCGGACGCTTCCCTCGCAGGTGCATGCTGACGTCCCTATCTACCTCATCCACAGCATGGTCGCCACAGTGACTGCCGTTGCCGACTCCCCGCCCGCTCGCAACAAACTTCTCACCTCACTCTCTCCACGGCCCGCAACGCCCAACCACACATCGAGTGGAAACACTCTTTCTGCTCGCTTATCTGCAATAAAACGTACACGAATGCTACCCACCTCCCCTGTCACTGCGTGTTTTAAACAAACGTTAGTCGAGTAAATTGCTACACCCAGTTTTGGTTCAAACCGTTCTTGCAGCCATCGCGTTCGCCCGTCTCACCGGTTCATTGCCGTGCACAATCTGCAGTCGACGTCCCCGTAAAAAATGGTCCATAACGTCTTCTCATTTTTTTTTCATTCTCTATGAAAAGGGGGTTCGATTCTTCATATGTTGTGGTTGAACAGTAACGCTTGGCGTACGGTGCAATAAACAGAATGCCATAAGTGCAGGTCTACTGAGCGAAGCGACCAGCAGTGGACCATCCCATAGTCACTTGCGAACCTCGCGATCATAAAATCAGCATGGTACTGTGGTTCTGACACTGTTACACATTTATTCAATTCGAAATAAGGGCTTAAATAAATTTTGGATGACAGGGACGTTTTCCGGTGTACACCACCGATTTTCGCACTGTCAGTAAGAGAACACTGTTTTTCAACCGCCCGTATGCTGTATAGAAAGCAGAACATGTCTAGCCTAAAGTCGCAGTGACAAATAACACAGGAAAATTGAACAAGCCTTCGAGTGACTGACAAGGGCGTTGCACAAAGTACAAAATCTTTCTACGCCAAGGGAGTGGTCGCTTGTCGCTATGTCTGTATGGCGACGCCACTCGGGGCGCATATACCCTCATATATCACACTTCCTGTCGTTGCTTACTCTTTTTTGTGCTTCGCGCTTTTCACGTTGTTGACAACCTTCAACTTTCAGACGACGGGTGACTGGAAACACCCAGGAAAACGCTGTGGCCCGCATTGCGAAAAAACAAAAAATACTATTCCTAACTTTGCACAACGCCACGGTGTCGCGTTAATGAGCACGTATATCTTCGTTTATGCTTTTGCAACTTTTTTGTACATTCAACGTGACCGTTTAAAAAAAATCTTGCTCAGGTTTTGTATTATTTACTTTTGAATTATTTATGTGCTCAAACAAAAATGACCTAGTGAACTAAAAACTCGAACGAAAGGCTCCACGATAACATTTTATATCTTTGTGTGGATGTCAGTTTTTAATAGAGCTAAATAGACAGTCACATTTGCACAGCTCTCATAAAACTTCACAATGATCTCACTAAGAATGAGTTATTCGATGTGGAAAAGAACGAATTTTCATCACCAATCATTCCATGACGTTAACGTTCATTTCAGCATGTCGTCCTACTTTTCAGAGTATTTCAGTTACGCTCTCAAGCCGTTGAAATGAATAGAATCACTACAGCTTAAAACAATTCATTGTCGTGTTTCTAGCACATGCTGTACACAGAATATACAGTGTGTGTATGCGTGTGTGTGTGTGTGTGTGTATATAGGAGCCCAACTTTGGCAGAGTTTGACTGTGCAGTGCCCTTGTGCTTTACAATGGCATAATATTGTTTTCTAGCTCATCTGTGGTGGTCTAGTGGCTAAGGTGCTCGGCTGCTGACCCGTAGGTCGCGGTATCAAGTGCTGGCTGTGGCGGCTGAATATACAGAGTGTGTGTGTGGCGTGTGTGTGTGTGTGACTCACAGACTAAAGATTATGATTGTTGCGAGTTGATTTAATCTGAAGCCTTTACTAAAAAACGTGTAACGCTAAATATATACGTCTATAAAAACTAGCCACTACATTCACAAGCTCTTTTTATTTCAAACAATCTAGCGTCTCTGAGCTGTTTGTGTAGGCAAACCCTATGTTCAAAAGTTTAAATTCGTTTGTCTTCTAAACCATGACCATTTCAAAAATCAAAATTTCTGCAATCAAGGTCATCCTTTCCTGCACTTCAAGAGAACTAACCACAGCAAAATCATCGGGCAACTTTAAGCGTTGTTAATACATACAAATAATAATTCTTTGTCTCAGCAATCTCTCAGCTAAAGAAATTACGTGATAGTGTTGTGAATTGTAATACCGTAGAAGGCTTTATCCTCTTGAGTGCCAGTTGGTCATCTGATGATATGTGGTGTTTAACGTCCCCAAACCACCATATGATTATGATACACGCCGTAGTGAATTGATTGATTTGTGGGGTTGAACGTCCCAAAAACCACCATATGATTATTGGGACGGCCGTAGTGGAGGGCTCCGGAAATTTTGACCACCTGGGGGGGAGAGACGCTGGCGGCGGCGAGTCAAGGCGTGCTCGCGTCGGCTCCCGGATTTTGCCAACTTTTCTAGCATTTTGTCGTCGAGTGTCCATGTTTATTTGTGCAAATCTTTTCCGCGAAGTTCTAAGGACCACGCGGACACCCTCTTTTGCCACAGTGAGAGATTTTTCACCATTTCACGGACATTTGTGTGCCTCCGTCGGCGGCGTCTCACCTAACGAGCACTTCGAAGACCAGGCCTAGGCCTAGCTCATCTAGGCCATCCAGCCGCCCTCAGGAGTGGCTCGGCGCCACTCGTTCCGTTACCCATGATGGAATATCGAGTAGAGGGAGAAAACATTTACCCGGAGGAAGTCACTCAAGACCAGGGATGGCAAACTGCGGGCGCCAGAAGAGTTAACGCCAAATCGCGGGGAGGTGGCCCTAACGCCGCGGCAACGCTTTCGGCGCCCGTGGCGACAAGCATAGCGGCGCAGCGCTGAAGTCCAGATTATTAGGGCAGGCCGAATGCCGGTTCTTCCCAAAGAAGACACCAAAATCGTCATTCGACCAAGAGGTGGACTGAATATTTCCAAAATTGGAGCGGCTGCGGTGGCTGACGCTATACTTGCAGCCGCCGGCATCAGACCCGATGAGCTCTCATAAGACACTTTGTGCCCGAACTTACAGCAAAACATTATGGTGGCCAGCACTCCTAGACGGGAAATGCCGATCGATACTCCCGCCTCAAGCAAATCCGCATCTCGGGCAACATCCATGAACTCTGCGCGTACGAGACTGCCCCACACTCCACGTGCAAGGGGGTCATACGTGGCATACCGTTGCAAGACGACCCTGCGACGCTGGATGGCAAGATCGTTAACCAGAAAAAACCCGCTCGCACTGGCTGCTAAGAGAATTGCTCAGACGGAGACTGTGATCATCGCCTTTGACGGGCACCGGGTACCGAATTTTGTCAGGTACGGAACGCTCCTGTTTAAATGTTCCCTATATAGAAAGCAAGTGGACGTATGCCACGCCTGCGGAAGACTCGGGCATCGCGCCGATGTTTGTCCAACACCTAGCGACGTCGTCTGTCGGGGATGCGGCCTTCCAAACCCTGATGAGCAGCAACCAATGCACCCCAATATGCAAGTTCTGTGGCGGTCCACACCTTACTGCCAGTAAAGAATGTGCGCATAGATTCAAGACTCCGTACATTGTTCGCCGACGACGCTTCGAGCGTGCCAGACAGCAAGGGGAGCTCCCCCGCAGTCAATCCTTCGATCCTCCTATTCTCAAGTCTCATGTAGCCCTAGCCCTAGGGGAAAACGACGCTCGCGCTCGCGAGGTCGCTCCATGAGCCGACGGGGCTCCAAAAGCCGCTATGCCCCAAGATCACGACCATCATCGCCTTCTCCAGCGCGCTCCGGCTCCAGAGGCCGCTCCACGTCCCCGCACCCGAAGCGGCTCTTCCAACAGGCCAAGATCCAACACCCCCTCCGGTGGTGAAGGCAAGTCCTATCTAACGTGGGCCGATAGGGCCCGTGGCAACCAAGCGCAGGGCGTCCAACTCCAAGGACTCGCACGACCCGCGTCTCACGAACGAGCTCAAAGAGCTTAGGCGTGCCAATGATAGTCTTAGGAAAGAAAACGCCCAGTTCAAGCAGGAAATCAGTCGGCTAGCCACCGAGATAGCCGAAATACGAAAATTGGCGCTCAAACCGCCGGCTCCTCCGGCCGCCACGAGTTCGTCGGCCATGGACACGGCGGAGGCTCCCCCCAAGGCGGGTGCAGTGAAGCGTCGCGCCCTGGATAGCTCAAGAGAAGACGAGACTCTGGAGCTCCTTTCGGAGCTCAAGAAGGCCATCTCCAACATACAGTCAGGCCTCTCTCAAGTACAAGAAATGATCGCGCACCCCCAGCTGGGTCTGGTCGCCCTCAGCGAGAGAATACTTAGACTGGAGGGGACCCACCACGAATTTTTGCCAAGCACATCGACAACACCAGTCCCAAACTTGAACAGTGTCATTGCCCCGCCGACAGAGGGTGCGATCCTGCAGGCGGCCCTCTCGAAACCCATCCCCAAGCCCAAACATGGATAACGACACTAACGTCATAACAATGTGGCAGTGGAATTGCGCAGGGTTCGTCAGCAAACGGGCGACCCTGCGACAATACCTAAAAGGCATAAAGGATAAACCCCAAGTTATCACCTTGCAAGAAACGATCACATCATCACACATCAGGCTCCCTGGTTTCGTCACTGTGGCTTCCACTGAAGGGGGAAGGGGGGTGGCCACTCTGGTCAGTAAAAGGTTCACGTGCATTCAGCGAGACCTCGGTCCAGCGGACAATGGGGTCGAGTACGTCATGACGGAACTCCTAGTCGACCCCCCTAAGCGGTGCTTACGAAGGAACAGTATTTTCATATTGAATGTCTACTGCAGGCCCAGCGTACACAGAGCCAGGGCTGGTGGTCTTCTGAAGAAGGCCGTGCATTTTACCGGCTGTCAACCTCTTGTCGTCATGGGGGACTTCAATGCCCAGCATCAGGCGTGGAGTTACCTCACCAATACGAAGAAGGGTAGAGACATATGGCTCACGGCAACGGAGGAAGATCTGACACTGGTAACCAATAAGGACTTCCCGACCAGGAGAGGGAACTCGGTGTGCCGAGATACAACCCCGGATCTCACCTTTGTCAAGAGTCTGGAAAACGTCAAATGGACCAACACAGCTATCGACCTCGGTAGCGATCATTGCATCATCGAAGTGCTCATAGAGGTTGCCCGCAACAAGACGAGGACCTTTAAGTTCATCGACTGGGACTTGTTCCGAGCCAACCGCTCCGAGCGCGCCCTTTCCCCGGATGCGGACCTAGACTCTTGGTGCGACGGGTTAAAAGAAGATGTGGCCAGCGCCACCAAAGAGGTGACAACCGATCTGGAGGTGGACAGGATGGACAGTAGGCTCGCGCATCTGTTGGAAGCCAAGCAGGCACTGCTCGCAAGATGAAAGACTCAGCGCCATAACAGAAGACTGCGCAAGAAAATGTCCGAAATCAACAAAACGGTAGAAGATCATTGCAAGGTCTTATGCAAGCAGCAATGGGATGAGCTCTGTAATTCTATGGAGGGCCAACTCAAGACCGGTAAAAGCTGGAGACTCCTCAAACACCTACTGCACGACGGCAACACCAAGTCCAATCAGAAGAGAGCTTTGGCGAAAGCTGTCCATTTGGCCACCGACTCAACTCCAGACGAGGTGATCACGGAGAAGCTCATAGACAAGTACCTGGCGGCCACGGACAATCCGGTACCTCCCCAGTTTCCCGACTACGAGGGGCGCGACGCGCCATCGATGGACGAGGACTTCACCGTGGCTGAGGTCAAGCGGGTTCTCGCATCCCTCAATAGCAGATCCACCCCTGGGCCAGATGGGGTAACCAACAAAACGCTCAAGCACATCGACGACGACTCGATCGAGTTTCTTACAGACAAGATCAACGAAATCTGGCGCAGCGGTCTCATTCCCAAGAGCTGGAAAGCGGCCTGCACAGTACTGATACCCAAGCCGGGTAAGGCACCGAGCATTGAGAATCTTAGGCCAATCTCGTTGACGTCGTGCGTCGGGAAGGTGGCCGAGCACGCCATGCTCAACCGCCTCACTGACCACCTCGAGTCTAACGAATGCTATACCCACAACATGATTGGCTTTCGGTCGGGGCTCTCGACTCAGGACGCCATGAAGCTGATCAAGCACCAGGTCATTGACTCCGGCTCCACCGACACCAAGGCGATTCTTGGATTGAATTTGGAAAAGGCTTTTGACAACATATCGCACGCCTTTATTCTCAAGAGCTTGTCTGAGTTTCACGTCGGCAAGCGGGCGTACAATTTTGTGCGCTCCTTCCTTTCGTCGCGGTCCACAAGACTGAAGATTGACGATTTTTTGACCCACGAAATTACCCTTGGGCCAAAACGGACACCTCAGGGGGCGGTGATCTCCCCGACGCTGTTCAATATCTGCATGATCAACCTGTCGAGGGCCTTGAACAAAATCCCGAACATTAACCACACGATCTACGCAGACGACATCACCATCTGGTGCCTCAGCGGATGTGAGGGTCAGGTTGAGAGTGCTTTGCAAGAGGCCATCAATGTGACGGAGCGCTATCTCATCCCCACCGGGCTAAGGTGCTCGGCCGCTAAGTCCGAGCTCTTACTGTATAAGAAGAGGCCCAGAGGCGGTTCTCACCGGTCCTGGAAGCCAGCAATGGAGAGCCACATTACGTTATTCACCGGTAACGGCTCCCCAGGTCCGCGGGTGGACACTATCAGGGTCCTTGGAATGTTTATCGAGTCTAACGGAGCCAATGGAGCCGCCGTCAAACGCATTTGTTCCAAGACCGAAAGCGCCCTTGGACTGCTTCGAAGAATCGCTAACAGGCACCGCGGAATCAGGGAGGACAATCTGATCCGGATTATCCACGCATTCGTGCTATGCCACCTCGCTTATTCGGCGGCTATGCACAACTGGCTCGTGTCGGAGCGCAACAAAATCAATGCCCTAATCAGAAGAGTCCTCAAGCTGGCCCTTGGAATTCCCGTTCGAACGCACACGGAAGACCTCCTGAAGTTGGGAATCCACAACACGTTCGAAGAAATTGTCGAAGCCCAAGAGTTTGCACAGTTTGTCAGACTGTCTGGCACCCCAGCGGGTAGAGGCATACTCGGCATGCTGGGACGAAACCCCACGGTTGTCGGTCCTGACGCTGTGAAGCTGCCCAACGACGTAAGATCCAAGATCCAGATTGCGCGGATGCCGCGCAATATGCATCCAACCTACATCGAAGCACGAAGACGAGCCAGGGGTAAATCTCTGCTCGCCAGTGCCCGCTTGGACAAGAATCGAGCCTGCTTTGTCGATGCTGCTTCGTACATTCAAGAAGAAGCCTTCTCCTCAGTGGTCGTCGACTGTGATTGCAGAGTCATCAGCTGCGCTACCATCCGCACTTCTAGTTCCAGCGTTGCAGAGCAGGTTGCCATTGCTCTTGCATTGACGGACGGTGTACATGACACAATTTATTCAGACTCCAAGGCCGCTATCAAGGCCTTCCAGATGGGCATGGTGGCTCCCCAGGTCCTACAGATTATTCAAAAAGTCAAAGACCTCAAAAATCACTCATTGGTCTGGTTTCCTGCGCATCTTGGAACCATTGAGGGTGCCTCGCTCAATCCCAACGAGGAGGCGCACTCGGCTGCACGAGGTTTGACTGACCGTGTGCCGGGTAACGCGTCATCTCCTGGGCGACCTGAGCCTCTCTGCTCGTACAACGAGATATGCAAGCACCACTAACTGTCAAGAAGACTGCTGCCTCTACCACACTCCTCGCTATGCAGGCCCAAGCTGTTACTCTCCGACTGCTACAAACAAACACTTACCCGAGCCCTGCGGCACTGCACACAATGTACCCTGAACGGTTTCCAAGCCCGGACTGCCCCCTGTGTGGTGGTTATGCGGACTTCGAACATGTACTGTGGGGCTGCGCCTCTGCCGGTCCCCCTTTCACCCAAGAGGAAATGAAGCGACTCATTAAGGCCCAGGACCAGACCTCTCAAATCCTGGCCGTCCAGAGGGCCCACGCGAGGGCCGTCAGGTTTAACCTGATGGTCCCCGAGTGGGCCTAGCCAGGTGACGCTGAGTTTACTCGCGTCTATTGTGGACCGAATAAAGTTGTTTCACTCACTCACTCACCACCTGGGGTTCTTTAACGTGCACCCAAATCTGAGCACACGGAACGCCGTAGTGAAGGGCTCCAGAAATTTTCACCACCTGGGGTTCTTTACCGTGCACCCAATTATAAGCTCACGGGCCTGCAGCATTTTCACCTCCAAGGATGATTTCGTGTTTTTCTTTGTGCGTATGTGATATCCCGGCATTTTTATCTGGTCTAATTTCTAAAGATGAGATGTATTTAGGAAAAAACTGCCCCATGCCTTTCACACTCTATCGAAATGTTCCCAACGCACACGGGAACTAATGTACATTCCAGCAAACCCAAGCCGAATGAATCCCGGCATTTTTATCTGGTCAAATTTCTAAAGATGTGATTTAGGAAAAAACAGCCTCATGCCTTTCACACTCTATCGAAATGTTTCCAACGCAAATGGGAACTAATGCACATTCCAGAAAACCCAAGCCGAATGAACTCGTTCATGGTCAAGCTCAATGTCCGACATTCCGCGATGGTTCCGATACGTTAAACAATTCGGATTCAGAACGTATCTCAGAATGCCAACCTACTAGCCGCAATTCACGAAACAGTGAAACACTGTTAGTTTGTGAGCTGGAAATTCGCGCTGCCAAACCCAAAGCTGACCAGACCTCAATCTTCCACCCTGAGAATGTTACAAACGGCATCTTTCGCGTCAAAAGGATGGTTTAGCCACTTTTCTCAGGACATCTATCCACTTTGCCCTTACTTCTATGGGGAGTACTTCTCGTTAATACACATGCTCTGGACGATAGGCGGGAGCAAGCACTAAATGGCGGAGATCTTCATGAATAGCTAAGGGCTGTCCGAAAGACACGCGAACGGGTGGAGTTTCAGGGTCGTCCGGCACCAACGTGGTCGCGGCCTGCCACTATGACTCTGTAATTCCATAGTACCCAAATAAAATTTGTTTACTCACCTGCTTACTGAGTGCGAGCTATATTTCGATATTTTGAATAACCTCAGATTGCTCCCTCGAAAGAAGATGGCTGAAAGGTGGCATAAATTTCATGCGTCAAACTAAAAGTTACCAAATCTTTTTCCTGATAACATTAACGGAGAAACTGAATTTCGGTGTTTTGGGGGCACTGGCTGCTGTGAGAAAGAATATAGGGGAATGAAAGGCCGCTTGGTGCGTGCTCATGCCAAGCGGACTAGTGTTCGCAAGAACAGTCGGCAGTCTCGGCTTAGCTTCCACAAAGCAAAGGTTCTTTTCCGATAAACCTCCACGTTCCCTCTCGGGGCTCCAGCCTACCGGTGTATGAGAGCCTACAACTTGAGGGTCTAGAAATTGCAGATGAGAACGTGCCTAACATGACAGCCCAGATTTAAACTAAGCACTCGTAGAAACTGTGGCCTATACAAATCCCCACAAAAGGTGCATAAGGCACACTGTTTTTCTTCGGTAAACTAGTGAACCCTCTTTTCTGACTCACCCGCCATGGAAGTCACTGATAATTGACAATGGAAAATGAGGAAATTTCCAAAACATTTACAAATCCTGCAGGATGCGGATAGTGCGACGCAGTTGGCTGGAAATAAACGGAGTGTTCATACCGTTCATAGTAACCGTTAGTGAAGAAAGCACCCAGTAACCGCAGCATGTCGAAAATGATTTCTTTTTTTCTAATGACATGAATAGTTGGAAGTATTCTGGGGGGTCAATTTAAGTAGGCGTTATGACTTTTTGTCAGCGCTCAGAAAGCATTGGTCAACCCTGCCTTACCTTGTTCTGCTTTTTATTAGAACCGTGGTGCCACGTCACCACTTCAATTATTTCCCCAGCGTAGCGTAGAGTGCCGGTTTTTCTAGACTGGCTAACATCCATGCCTTTTCTTTCACTCCTATCCTTTAAAGCACCCTGTATTTTGCGAACATTGAGTTCAGGCCAAGTATATAGGAGCCCAAATTTGGCAGAGTTTGACTGTGTAGCGCCCTTGTGCTTTAAAATGGCATAATATTGTTTTCTAGCTCAGCTGTGGTGGTCTAGTGACTAAGGTGCTCGGCTGCTGACCCGTAGGTCGCGGTGTCAAGTGCTGGCTGTGGCGGCTGATTATCGGTGGAGGTGAAAATGCTGTAGGCCCATGTGCTCAGATATGGGTGCACGTAAAGGACCTCAGGTGATCAAAATTTCTGGAGTCCCGCTCTAGGCTGTTCTCATAATTATATGCTGGTTTCGGGACTTCAAAACCTACATAACAATATCAATGACATTGTTTTCCAGGCTTTCCTTTTGCATTTGCAAAAGAAGTATCAACCACTCTACTTTAGTTGGTTTGTTACCTTTTGACACATCTGAACGTAGGCGTCTCGGCCTTTAACTTCTTTCTTAAAAACATTTCTTTCTTATTTCTCTTGGCTAAGCCTATACAAACAATACATAATTGTATCATGTCTTCAGGCTACATTACTTGTGTATCTCAGGGGGTTAAGCTTTTACAAATACAGGCACAAATGATGTGGAAAGCCTATGGGATCATTTTACATTTAGATCTAAGTTTTGAAGCTTAATAGAGCTAATTGAAAATCGTCGGAGAAGCAAAACACCAAAAAGTGAATATCTGCACTAACAAGGTAAATGTTACTATAACTAGTGTCTTGCTGGATAAAAGAATTACCAGCACCCAACAGTCAGTCCAGTTTTGTTTTTTTCAGCCGCATGTTGTTCCTTCTATGGTGACATAGTTATCGCACTAACTTTTTGTGTGTACTTAGGTACCATTTTTCGTCTGAATTGGTGCTTGCAGAGAGAACTGTAAGAAAATATTACATATGTGGGGCATTTGCAGTGAAGACAGATTGTTGATCCAAAGTTCCAAGGCCAATCTGCCACAGATGACGTGATTTATTTACTTGGAAATTTTTGACGGGCTCTGTATGTTAAAGCCCTGGGTGAATGCCGTTCTCTAAACATATTTTTTACGTTTACGTCATTCTTATTGCGGAATATTCAGGATGGTGTTAAATGGTATGGCTAGTTGCGGACGCAACACTGCAGTTATATTGCGTACTTCATCAACGGTGTAAAATAACACTGAAAGAGTAGAAGACCCGAAGGATTCCCCTTTGGGAATTTAGCGCGATAGAGTCATCCTGTTTCTTGTGCGTGTTTCAAACACTTAGTGCATGAAACCTTTTCGAATTTGCTAGGAACCAACTACGTGGGCCTAAATAAATAGGCGCAGTAGTGTGTGTGCTTCTTGTAGTGGCGTACCGGCTTTCAACCGCAGAGCCATTATATTATTCACATATTTATTTATTTATTTATTTATTTACTTATATAGTAATATTGTCAATCCCATCCGGGATTCTTACAGGAGTTGGTTGAAGTGTCTACATATAATATGCATTCTTCCAATATAAGAACTGTAAAGATGGAATAATACACAATAATACAATTGTAACGAAAAAGTCATGATACAGAATTTTTAACGACAATAGACCTTTGTTAATAAGAAGGGTACATGTTTCGGTCACATGTGCAGGAATCGAATAAATAATAAGAACAATAAAGAAACGCGAGCACGCCAAGACACAAAATTGGAACGACTTCCACCAATTCTGATAAAAAAATCAGAACATTCGGTAAGAGAACAGAGAGTTAACGCCGCGCCGCAGTGGTCCAATGGCTACGGTACTCGGCTACTCCGCCGCAGGTCGCGGGATCAAATCCCGGCTGCGGCGGCTGCATTTTCGATGGAGGTGGAAATGTTTTAGGCCTGTGGGCTCACATTTAAGTGCATGTTAAAGAACCCCAGGTGGACAAAATCTCCGAAGCCCTTCACCACGGCGTCTCTCATATTCATATCGTGGTGTTGGGATGTTAAACCCCACAAACCAATCAATAAATCACAGAGAGTTCACAGTACAATCTTGATAGCATCGCTTTCTTGTAGCATACACGTCCGTTGGTAATGGACGCTTGTAACACGCATTGTTTTTGCAATATTTCATGTTGCATAGTGAAGAATGTATGCTGAACACGTGTGTTTTCGAAGCATGACAGCTATTTTTCCTGAATTTTCAAGCAGAGGAACTTTTTGTTCACTTTTTTCAGAAACAGAGGCACCGCCGTGTGGTAGAACATTCGCTTCACTCGCAAAAGACTTAAGCTTGATTTCCACTTGGACCTAAACAACTCTGGCTTTTTCCCCACCCTGCTCCAAGATTCTTTTATTACTTTAATATATTATTTTGTTCGTTCTCTATTTTTGGTCACACACGAGATGATAACTTCTCGCTCTGAACCAGCGACGTCAACGCCGGAATTTCTGCGAAACGAGCTCTTTAATGCTAACACGTTGAAGTCCGCTAACATACCGCACGCTGGTATATATAAGCATGCGTATTAAATCATCGCACTACACCTATTAGATATTGTTTACGAACAGTATTTTGCTGTTTTACCGTTTCATAGCCTATAGTGCAAAAGAACAGAAACGCGCGAGAGACCACAGCACATGTGCTCATAGAGATCCGTGTATGTAGCATGTCGCTCACATTAAACGCTTTGAACAATTAATTTCTGCCACGAATAATTTCCGTGAACTCGCCAAAATAGCTGTCGATTGATATATTGAGTTTGACGTCCCAAAACCACCATATGAATATGAGAGACGCCGTATTGGAAGGCTACGGAAATTGTAACCACCAGGAATTCTTTAAAGTGCATCCAAAACCAAAATAGCTGTGCCGAATAGCTTCACTTTTAACGCAGAAGTTCCCAAACCATCTACTCTCATTCTCGCCCATTAGAATCCTTGTGGGTACGTAATTTATCATTGAGACCCACACAACCAGATTGTAAAACACGACTTACTGTGCAAGGAAATAAAAAAAAAGAGGGGAGACTAGAAAGAACGCAGAACTACAGACACAGACACTATTAACCGGGGCATTCAGGGCTTAAATTGAAGAAAGTTTAGACCACAGTGTGAAAGAGGTGCCGTAGCGCTTGGCTCGGGTGTTATTTCGTTCGGAGCTGCTGTTTTGCAGACACGGTCATCGGTCTTACACGGTCGACGGAAAGCTTCCTTGTTATCGCGCTGTCTGCAACAGCTGCTACCCTGCTGCGTTTCGTTGCGGGAAAAAGAAAAAGAAAACAAGCTGTCTTCGAAGCCACCAGATTTCCTTCGTTTGTCTTTCGTGACAGCGATGCTGCGCTAGGAGAACAAGCTCTGGAAAGGCAGTGCTTTAACCATTGCACAAGAGCACTGAACTAGAAAGGTAAAAGAATAAGGCACTCGCGAAAATCTTGAACTTGCTGAACTTTCTCCCGGCCTTCGTAAGTCTAGTGGATAACGTACTCGGCTGCTGACTCACAAGTCACGGTATTGAATCCATGCTGCAGTGGTTGCATTTTCGATGGAGGCGAAAATGCTTAGGACTGTGTGCTCAAATTTTGATGCACGTTAAGGAACGCCAGGTGGTCGAAATTTCCCGAGCCTTCCACTACGGCGTCTCTCATAATCATATGGTGGTTTTGAGACGTTAAACCCGCCATATCAATCATCAATCAACTTGCTGAACTTTACAACGATTCAAGGCGTATTAAGACGACCACTTCCGCTTAGAGAATGAACCACATTGAGGCAGCATTGTGTACCCTAGGCAATGTTTCATGATAGTGTACCAAGAAGACTGCGTGCAAGTGTAATCGTTACTGGGAAACTCAAGAGTTTTTTCACGAATGTTTTGTCCTCGAGGAGGACCGAAAGCGACGTCAAATACAGTTTATCTGTAATTTAATAAAAGAAAAAAGAAATGTAAATTCTGTAAATTCTGTAAATTATGTAAATTCAATTCAACATTTAGTGCATTGTAAAGCGTTGCAGGTAAAGGTTGCAGATTTGAGCACAAATAACGTACTGCACAATATACACAGCACCGTTCCTACTTAACTGAGCAAGTATTTAGCAAATTGGTAAGACAAAAAATGTGGCAACTTGTGATGGTATGTCTGAGGTTTCATAAACTATTGCGTTAGAAAAGGTGACCAGTCCGACCGCACTGAACGACAGCTTCTGATAGGTATTCTTGCTTCAATGAGAGCTCTGCTGAAAGCAAATGTTGTGACAGTAACAACAGAATAGAACAGAACAGCTGCTCTGTTATATATTTTGGCTTTCATTTTAATGAAGCATAGTCTAGATTACTAGCATAATGAAGAGCAAGAAGGGGCCTTTAAATTATCTTGTGTTCTCCTTCACACTGCCATAAAGGCCAAACTAGAGTTACTATATATGCTATTTTTAGGTAGCAGAGTTGCGCCAAGGTACGCCATCTTGGGTTCAAATGTCTTGCGGGAAAGCCACTCACCACCCGCGTAGGAACAACGCTCGTGCTTCAGAGTGCTACATAATCTCTCTATATTGAGGGATTATGGTAGTAGCGTTGCTTTAAGTTTTTTTTCGCTTTCTTTAAATTTTTTTAAGTATGAGCGTAACTCGGTTGCTCCGGTCACACCTAGAAGCCTTGGTATGATGCTTACGTTCTTAGTATGTAATATTAAAATGGTGCGTAGCTCATTGAACCAGTGAGATACATATTTATGGTTGGTTACACAAGCTTCCCCTTTTACGCTATTTTCCTATTTACAAATATGAAAATATTTTTGCACTTTTGAACGCAGTCAAACCAGTTAAGGAAGAAATTTTGTCATCATGTCGGACTCATTCGGAAACTGCGTGAGGGAGCCAGGTGTAGTTGTATCGCCTTCAACTGAATCGAGCTGAACAGTGATCGAGAGTGCCCATGCGACGCCCATATTACGCACGGCTCTCTATTGCGCTCCTATTACGATTGCGGCTCACGACAGCTGATGGGAAACAACAGCCGATGTCAACCACGCTTGATCTGACGGAATCATCCTAGCGTTGGCTTCTCCGCAGTGCATTTTAACCACTTATGATCACGTGATGGCGCTTGGCGAGTAGGGGCGCTGAATTTCTGTAGGCGGAGCGAACGGCGCCCGGATAACAGTAGCGCAACTCTGCTACCTAAAGGTAGCATATGCAGTAACTCTAGGCGAAACCAACAACAAACAATCCTTCAAACATGCATCTTCTTGAGTATCATTTAATACATTCAGCACTACATACAGTGTTGTAGATTTTTAAGTAGCCTTTATTGAGTATAACAAATCTTCATTTCACCAAGAAAATAAAAGCAGAGTTATGAGACACCACTTACTAAAAGTACGGCGTCTCTTCACGGAGAAATACACAAGCTACTCAAGATTTGGCAATGGAATGCCCGGACATCAAACATGATACTAAAGATGCGTGCGACTTAGAGTTGCTTCCGCTTCAAAGTGGATATAAGTGTGAGCTGCTCAGTGACTAAGCGGTGGTTTAGAGTAAGAAAAAACAAACTGAACAACGTTATTTTTTTAAACAGTACTTCGAAACTCGCAATCTCGGGGTCAACCTAGGGGGGAGAATCCCTCATACCAGAATTCTTCTTCCCGTGATCGCTTCACTCGCGGCCAGTCCTCGTTGCTCGTCTAGGTGTAGTGCGTAAATAATCACCTTACATTTTTTCATGACAACGTTGCCCTCGTATATTACGTGTGCCAGTGCGTCTCGGAAGTTGTATATCGGGCAGCTGCGGGCATGCACAGGATACATACAACTGGACCCTGTTGCGGTCGCGCCGCTGTCTATACTGTTGCGTAGTGCGTTGAGGTCACGGGTCGCCAAGGTCACTACTTTTGGGTAGCGTGTGTTTCTCAGCTCGCGGCTTCAAACGCGAAGAGCTGAGAGACGGAGCGGACAAGGTGACGGTGAGTTAAGGCAACATTTATGTACTGCCGTTGCGTTATTTGCACTGCAGCCATCGGGCTAAGGGGCTCGAAGAGCCAGGATGTCTTCGGGCGCTCAGACGCTATTGTCTGCTGTGGCGTACTTGTCTGCTGCTTGGCGCCACTCCACTCGGGTCATTTATAGTCCCTGGCTAACCCTTATATCCACAACATCCAATAAGGATCGCCGATTTGCATTACGTCAGCAGACTCCAATGAGGAACGCCACAATCCTTACGTCAGCAGCCACCAATTAGGAACCACCGATGGATTGCACTAGAGGCCTGTGATAATCAACGCGTTGCGTAAGACACCCCGGGCTAGATGGCAGCGACTACATCATGGGGTTGCACTCGGACCCGTCGGTAGCTTGGCACGCGTTGCGTTCGACGCGGTTGCCAGAGATGGCGTCAGCCTCGCTCGCTCACTAGTTTTGACGCCGGTTGCCTTTGCAGTACTAATGATGTTTGGTTAAGACTCCGAGGCATAACAGCAGCCTCGCCGCCAGATAATGCACCGGAAAGACCAGCAGCTTCCACGTGGATCGGATGTCGTGCGCTCTCGGTCACCAGGCCCTCCAGAGTCGTCTCCTGTGCCCTGGGGCAGGATGTGGCTCCAGACTCAGTTCCGTGAACAGATCCTGTTCTTGAAAAAAGATTCCCATCTCCACTGGCTTGTCGCCAAAACCTGTCGACCATCTTCACTTGTCTCTTCTGGAAATTTCTGATACAGCCTTTGTAGAGAGTTCTGCATCTTGGCAAGAACGAAACAGAAAAAAATGCCTGGCCTGCACGGACGCGCACCACAGTCACAGCGAAAGCTATAAGAGCCGAATTTAAGAACATTTTCTAAACACTCATTGAGTAACAGCTGCAAGAACACTGCTGGTACCCACTACGGATGTGTTAAAAATAATTTCTGGGTAGTAGGCTGGCATTCGCTATGGTATCCTTCTTCATTCTTCTCAAAAGCGCGGTATCCACTAAGCACTTGCAAGGAATTTTGTGCGAATCATTGATGCGGTGGCTGACGACGATGAGGAACTATTCCTTAAGTGGGTATGCGCCACAGTTGTCAGATGATCAACAACAAGCTTTTGTAAAGCGTACGAGCATTGGACAACCCACTTGTTACGCTATTCGCGTTGTGTGATGCCTGGTGGATAATTAACTGTTCTAAACACTTTATTACTCCTAATAATGCGATTCCTTTCGCGACATCAAGCCTGCCTAAGGCAAATTTGCGGGGAAGCCCCTAGCACCGCCATGGCTCAGTGGTACAATACTGGGCTTGCGCAGATCGGATCAGAGTTCAATCCTTAGTGTGTTTGGTACTTATTTTTTTATTTCGTATGATAGTGGTTACGGACTCTGACAGCGGCGAACAACTACGGCGCCATGGGTGAACCGAGTTGTGATCTCATGAGAGCGTTCGCTGTAAAAAAGCTGCCATCTTCGTGCTTTCTTTATGCTTAGAACTGCTAGTGCTGAGCTGCCTTAATTGTATTCATTTGTTATTATTTATGTGAGCACAAAATCAGGGGGAGTTTGAGAGAGAATAATTTACGACTGCATACATAATAAGCAACGCGATGAGGTAAATTCATCAAGAATCAAGGTGCATATAATACTTAATGAAGCCTTCGCAAGCGTAGCCACCAACCTTGTCTCGAGGGCCCCCCTCGGACCTTACTTTCCGTGGATCATAACAAAACTGTTGCGGTACCCTGCGATGCCACAGGAGCTGCAGCTAAATCGCAGTCTGCACAGACTTGCGCCATCTGTAGAAAAACTTAAAGTAAAGAAGGCAATTTCTTTCATAGTGTCTCACAATAAAAAAATGTATGCGAACATGCACGTAATGCTGTTGCAATATTGGGCACGTAGCTGATTACAGTCAATCATGGGTGTGCAGCCCAAGCGTTTAACCTACTCACAGATGGAAAAAAACTAATAAGTTTATTATCCTGTGCGCTTTGTCATAGGAGCCTAATGTATATCGAGCTCACAAGATATAACTGTGCTAATAAGTGTCAGTTTACCTTCCCGAAACTCTTTGTTCATAGATGAATTGAGAATATAGAACGTAGATATGAAAACATCAGCCACCCTCTTCCATTATTTTACGTTTGTACACTCATTTGGCAACCTTGATGTTTTGAAATTTTGCACGTTTTTGAAGTATTTCAAACTCTTTTTTCGCTTCACGCAACACAAGTTTGTGCATTTTATTGAATGATATGTTACAATTTTAGTATTAGGCCAATATCATTAACATTGTAAAGGGGGTTTATTGAAGGACTGAGCAAGCGGGTGGTAGCTCTAAAGGAACGCAGGCGAACCCAGATGACGGTGCTTGATCGCCGATCTCGTGCCTTCTTCTTGTGCTGATGATAGCTGACCTGATGGTATCAACGTCTTTTTTATTCACTACAATTACCCCCGGCGAAAAAGTTGAAGCCATCCTGGCGATCTAACACGTGGGGACAAGCGGGTCAAAGTACGGCTTCAGACGGTTTACGTGAACGATATCACGTCCACGCCGACGATGGTCGCTCGGTGGCGTGAGGGGTTCAATGGCGTAGTTCACGGGTGTAGTACGCTCGACCACGCGGTAGGGACCATGATAATTGGAGAGTAGCTTGGGTGATACACCAGGGGTGCAGAGCGGTACATGAAGCCATACAAGTGCTCCAGGAACGAACGTTGGCGCAGAACGATGGTCGTCGTCACGGATCTCCTTCTGGCGCTGTTGGTCGGATGTAGTAAGCCGCTTGGCTAGCTTGCGGCACTCTTCTGCGTAACGAGCGGCTTCCGAGACAGGCTTGTATTCGGAGGGATCTGGCGAGTATGGCAGTAAAGTGTCGATGGTGTGTGATGGTTCGCGACCGTACAGGAGAAAAAAATAGGGAAAACCCGGTAGTGACTTGCGTAGCGGTGTTATACGCGTATGTCACAAATGGGAGAACGAGGTCCCAGTTTGTTTGATCAGAAGCGACATGCGTAGCGAGCATGTCTCCCAGAGTACGATTAAACCGCTCAGTCAAGCCGTTCGTCTGTGGGTGGTAGGCTGTACTCTTCCGGTGAACTATATGGCACTGTTGAAGAAGTGCTTGTATTACATCGAAGAGGAAAACACGCCCTCGGTCACTGAGGAGTTCTCGAGGAGGACCATGTCGAGGCACAAAACGATTGAGTATGAAAGTTGCGACGTCTTGTGCTGCAGCTGTGAGGAGAGCAGCAGTTTCAGCGTACCGTGTTAGATGATCTACTGGCACGATAGCCCATCGGTTGCCTGCCGTTGTTAATGGTAGTGGCCCGTAGAGGTCTATTCATACACGGTCGAATGGGCGGTCTGGGCATGGAAGTGGCTGCAATGAACCTGTTGCAGGATGTGGCGTGCTTTTCCGCCGCTGACATTCGTGGCAACCGCGAATGAACTGGCGGACAAAGGTAAACATTCCGCGCCAGTAATACCTTTTTCGTAGGCGCTCGTAGCTCTTGAAACACCGGCGTGAGCACATTGCGGGTCGGAATGAAACGACGCGCAGATGGTAGAGCGCAGCGTTCGGGGAATGACTAGTAGCCATTTCCTACCATCTGCTGAATAGTTGCACCGGTACAAAAGGCCATCTCGAATACTGAAGTGCGGAGCCTGGCGGCGCAGGGTTCGAGTGGTTGGAAGTGTCGGTGCCTCGGATAACGCGTCAAGAAGCGAAGCGATCCATGGGTCATTGCGTTGTGCAGAAGAGATGGTGTCCTCGTCAAGCGCTGACAACGTGTTGTCCGAGGAAACAGATGCGATGTCCGGGAATAGGGGAGATCGTGACAGTGCATCAGCATCGGCATGCTTGTGGCCGGAACGATATACCACGCGAATGTCATATTCTTGAAGCCGAAGAGCCCAACGGGCAAGACGACCTGATGGGTACTTAAGCGACGATAACCAGCATAATGCGTGGTGGTCCGTTACTACATCAAAAGCACGGCCATAAATGTATGGGCGGAACTTGACAAGCGCCCAAACGATCGCCAAGCATTCCTTATCGGTGTCGCTGTAGTTTGATTCAGCCTTGGTAAGAGTTCTGCTGGCGTAGGCGACGACATACTCGGCGAATCCAGGCTTGCGTTGCGCGAGAACAGCACCGAGGCCGACACCACTGGCGTCGGTGTGGACCTCAGTTGCTGCCGTAGGATCGTAGTGACGCAGTATTGGTGGTGAAGTGAGGAGACGACGAAGGGTACAGAAGGCTTGGTCACACTCAGAAGACCATGACGAAATATCAGTGGTGCTGCCTATAAGTTCGGTCAAAGGCGCAATGATAGAGGCGAAGTTGCGCACGAACCGGCGAAAGTAGGAGCATAACCCCACGAAGCTCCTAACTGCTTCATAGTCGTTGGTTTGGGGAAGTCCGGGACAGCACGTAACTTAGCCGGGTCTGGAAGTATACCGTCCTTTGATACGACGTGCCCGAGAATCGTAAGTTGCCGAGCAGCGACGTGACACTTCTTGAGGTTGAGTTGGAGCTTAGCATTCTTCAGGCACGTGAGGACGTGTTTGAGGCGCTCGAGATGTGTTCCAAAGTCTGGCGCAAAGACGACTATATCGTCGAGATAGCAGAGACAGATTTGCCATTTCAAACCCCGAAGAACCGAGTCCATCATGCGCTCGAAGGTGGCAGGCGCATTGCAGAGGCCGAAGGGCATGACGTTAAACTCATACAGACCGTCTGGTGTCACGAAGGCTGTTTTAGATGCGGAGCATCTGATACTCGAGGCTTGTAGTGCGGCGCCGTCCGCAAGCTTCCTCCTCCTTCTTCCACCATCTGTGCATCCCTTCCTCCTCTACACACCGCGCGCGCTTCACTCCTCCACCATCTGTGCACCCTTCCTCCTCTACACACCGCGTGCGCTTCTCCTCTTCACGAACATTCGCTAGCTGTATAATGTAGCGCGCATGCGCCGTCACGCTTCGAGAACATCGACAGCTGACGCGCGCGCATGCGCCGTCGCGCTTCGAGAACATCAGCAGCTGACGCGCGCGCATGCGCCGTTGCGCTTCTCCCCCTTCTCGAACATTCGACAGCTGACAGTGCATGCGCCGTCGCGCTGTATATATACTCAAGGTCGGCGCTCGCACGCTCAGTTGCCGCTCGTCGGTTGGTTTGTACGGCACGTCGACGTCCAAGGTCGCGGTGAAATGAATTCCAACGAATCCACAAACACAATGATCGACGTCCCTTCGACCAGCGCCACCCTTTCGCATACGTGTGTACGTGTTCACTCATTTAACACCCCCTCCTACAACCACGTTAACCAATTTAGCCATGGACCCAAGTCAGTCGCAATTTAACACCCCATTTCACAACCACGTTAACCAATTTACCCATCGACCCAAGTAAGTCGCACTTTAACACCCCGTTAACCAATTATATGCTCCGCATCCTCCTCAGTGTTCCCCCGAGGGAAGCTGCGGGCAATTTTTTGATCGATCGGCATCTGCAAGGGGGACCTGCCAGTACCCTGAGCGCAAATCTAATGATGAAAAAAAACTCGGCACCTTGTAAAGTATCAAGGGCATCGTCAATCCTGGGTAAAGGATACACGTCTCTTCGAGTGATCTTATTTAGGCGCCGGTAATCCACGCAGAAGCGAACGGAACCATCCTTTTTTAACGAGCACTACAGGTGAGGCCCATGGACTTTGTGAAGGTTGAATGACGCCACGTTGCAGCATATCGTTCAACTGTTCGGTAATAATTTGGCGTTCCGCCGCAGAAACATGATATGGTCGCTGTCGTAGTGACGCATGGGAGCCGGTATCGATGTAATGTAGAGTGGTAGAAGTGCGGCCCAGTGAAGGTTGAACAACATCGAAAGATTCGCGGTACTGGTACAACAATTGGAGGAGTTCAGATCGTTCAGATGGTGACAGTCTGTCTGCGATCGCCGAATCGAACACTTTGGAAGCCTGTAGATGAGAGTGGTTAAGAGCACTGACGGCGGCGAGGTCATTTTGAGATGATTCTTGCGGCACGGTAAAAATTTGTCCGTTATCAATGGGCTGTATGCATCCAAGAGACTCACCTTTAAACAGTTTGATGGTATGCGGAAAGGGATTAGTAAGGCAGAGAGCACTGGCTCCATTAGAAATTGAGAGGGCTGAGTAAGAGAGCAGAAGTGGTTTCCGACTTAGAAAGAGGCGTGATGGCTCGAAAAATGATACTTCATCACGCATGCCATCGGAGACCACAGGGAGCAAAACAGCTGTTGTCGGTGCAATGTCAGTGTCTTCTTTGACAACTAGCTTGTGCGCGGCTTGATTAGTGTGGTCGTAGGGCTGGTCGAAGAACGGAAGCATTTCAAGTTCGGAACGGGCACAATCTATAACGGCACAATTACGGGATAGGAATTCCCAGCCAAGTATGATGTCATGAGAGCACGAGGAAAGGACGATAAACTCAACAATGTAGTGGTCCTCCGCAATTTTGAGTCGGGCAGTGCAGGCGGCTATAGGTCGAACAGGTTCTCCATTTGCTGCACGTAAGAACATATCAAGCGGCGTGGTCACCTTTCGGAGCTTGCGGCAAAGTTTGGCGTCTATAACAGACACAGCGGCACCGGTATCCACAAGAGCGTATGCATGGGCGCCGTCTACAAAAACTTCGACGATATTTGACGGCAAGGTGCGAGGACTTGAACATTTCGATAGCGCAGTTCTTGCCCCTTGAACTGCGACGGCTAGTTTCCCTCATTTTGAAGGGCTGGTCGTGGACGCATGGGTGACAAGGAGCGTCGATTGGCTGAAGGTGAGCGACGAGACGAAGTTGCCGGATAGTCACGGGAAGACGTGTTTGACTGACGATCCGAACTTTCATAACCAAAAGGTGGTCGGTCCATGTAATTGCTTCGTGGTCGGACGTCTGTGTAGGCGGGGCGCGCGACGACGGCAGTATCGGGAGATATGGCCAGGTCCGCCGCACGCAAAACAGATCGGCCGGTTATCACGCGTTCGCCAGGCATTTGCAGCAAAGGGTGCCGCCCACGCGGCATACGGCTGAGTCGAGGCTGTGGTAGCGAGGGGAGAAGCCCATGCGACGGAAGACTGAGTAGGAGCGGTGACATGCGGCAGTCCATTGAACGGCGAGGGCTGGTGTGGCTGCTGCCTCTTCACTGCGTCAGCATAAGTAAGAGGCGCGGCGACAACTTGCTGCTGAAAGGGCACTGGTATAGCCTCGGCAATCTGGTCCTGAAGTGCATGTCGGAGCATGGGAGCTAACGGTGTCGGTGGTTGCTCTTGCTGCTGCTGCGGGAGCTCTTGGCGCTGACAAAACGGCAGGAGGTAAAGCTGACGTGCGACCTCCTCACGCACAAAGTCTTTCATTTGGGCTAGAAGGCGGGAGTGGTCAGGTACGACGTCCAGTGCAGCGAGTGGTTGGTTAGGCTGAAATGGACGACGGATGAGAGCTCGTTGCCGTCGCAATTCGTCGTAGTTCTGGCACAGAATTACCACTTCAGACACCGTGCCAGGAGACTTCGCCAGGAGCATTTGAAAGACGTCGTCATCAACACCTTTTATAATGTGCTGGATCTTGGTACTTTCGCTCATTGCGGCATCGACGCGCTTGCAGAGATCGAGTATATCTTCGATATAGGCGGTAAACGTCTCGCCAGGTTCTTGTGCCCGTGAGCGCAGGCGTTGTTCGGTGTGCAACTTCCGCACGGCAGGGCGACCGAAAACCGATGATATTGCCTGCTTGAAAGTGGCCCAGTTCTCGAACTCGGATTCGTGGTTTGTATACCGCAGTTTCGCCACATTAGCCAAGTAAATGTTGACGGTGCTCAACTTAGCAGCGTCATCCCACCTGTTTGGTCCACTGACTTTTTCGTAGGACGACAGCCAGTCCTCGACGTCCTGGTCTTCGGCGCCCGAAAAGATCGGGGGGTCTCGCTGGTGAACCAGGCCGGGGCAAGTAGGAGACGCGAGAGGTGCTGTCTGTTGGGCAGCGTCAACTTGCATGGTCGACGGCAGGGTGCGGGATCGGAGTTCCAGGGTGTAGGTGATGCAGTTACCTAGCACGATCCACCAAATGTAAAGGGGGTTTATTGAAGGACTGAGCAAGCGGGTGGTAGCTCTAAAGGAACGCAGGCGAACCCAGATGATGGTGCTTGATCGCCGATCTCGTGTCTTTTTTCTTGTGCTGATGATAGCTGACCTGATGGTATCAACGTCTTTTTTATTCACTACAACATGAACAAAGCCAGCCAAACGAGGAAAACAAATTGGCAGATCCTACGAAGAGAGGAATCGATTATATCCTAAGCACGAATGAGGAAGCTTCATATATCACTTCAAAATCAGCACGTTACGAGGTGGACGTAAGCTATGCTGTGCATGACATCCTTGTCAAGATTATCATGTTTGGACGTGTCATTTACCTTAGTCGTTTACACATCACGTGATACCAAACTCGGTATATGTGGATCTGCAAAATAGCCACGAGCGCGCAGTGAGCCCAGCATGAAGCCATATTTTACATAACACGCATATCTCTAGCATGTATAATATTATGAACACGGACCCATGGATAGCTTGGCACGCTTTGCGTACGACGTGGTTGCCAGAGATGGCGTCAGCTTCGCTCGCTCGCTGGTTTTGACGCCGGTTGCCTTTGCAGTAGTAATGAAGTTGCACATGAGCCCACTCACTGCTTATAGAGCAAAAGAACTGGGACATTGAAGAGTCCTGCGTTTAATGTGAGCGATATGATGCCGACTGCGACTGACTCTTTTATGGGTTTGACGATGGCCAAAGAGTGCCTCTGACGAGAAAGAAGGTGAAGTTGGAAGCATTGCGACAACTTGGGTTTTGTCTCTCTTGAGTGACGGCCATTTCGCTTCGTGCCTACACTCGAGCTGATTTCGATTGGCACCCTTTTTTTCGGATTTGCCTTGTTCGAGTATTCACGATTTTGGTATCAATACCAATATTGAAACGGCCAGGTGATCAAAAATTTGTAGGTGGCTAGTCGATATATAGATAGATAAACTCGAAGTGAACGAAAATCACTAAGAAATGCTTGGCATATAGAGGGTTACATTTCGAAAAAGGCTAAGCAGACAGAACGCAGCAGTTTCACTGAATGAAACCTTTTCAGTCACACAGACACAAGCGTTTTCAAAGAGCCATCATTCTGTTTGGTCTTTTATGCATATCCTAACTATTATCTTTTGAATGTGTCAAATACCTCGATTGATTTGTGAGGTTTGACGTCCCAAAACCACCATATGATTAGGGGAGACGCCGTAGTAGAGGGCTCCGGAAATTTCGACCACCTGGGAATCTTTAACGTGCACCCAAATCTGAGCACACGGGCCTACAACATTTCTGCCTCCATCGGAAACTCAGCCGCCGCAGCCGGGATTCGAACCCGTGAACTGCGAGTCAGCAGCCGAGTACTTTAGCCACTAGACCACCGCAGCGGGGCGTGTTAATTACCTTCGTCATCTGTTTATGTCACGTAATACCACGCTTGGTATATGTGAAGTAACGAAATTGCCGCGAGCACGCAATGAGCATATAATGTTGTCATGTTTTACATGATCCGTAAATAATGTTTATGATGATTGAACGTGTGATTTGCCTTTGTCGTCTATTCACGTCAGGTTATATCAAATTTGGTATACGTGGAGCTAGCGAAACAGCCATGAGCGTGCTATGCAGCGCAGGATGTAGTCATGTTGCCCATGATACGCATGTCACGGTTATCACGTTATGACGTCGTCCATCCACGCACCAAATTTCGTATATGTGAAGCTAGTGAAACGGCCTCGAGCGCATCATGAGTGTGAAATGTCGTCATGTTACGTGACATGCATCTCATGATCATAATGTTTGCACCAGTCACATACCTTCGTCATCCATTCACTTCCCGTAATACCGAATTTGGTAATGGGAAGCGAGCAAAACGACCGTAGCAAACCATGAGCGCCGCGTGTAGTCATGACTTATAAACATGACATACATGTAATAATATACATGTTACGGTCTGTCAGTTTTGTTCGCCTAGAGTCATACCATACCATACCAGTTTTGCAATATGTAATGTGAATGAAACAACCGCAAGAGCAGCAAGGCAATGAAGTGTAAATTACGACATTCACAAAATACATATAATCATTTTTATGTTATGACTATTCACTTTTTTTTCGTCATACTGTCATATTATTTTGTACCGATTTTGGCATCAATACCAATATTGAAACGGCCAGGAGATCCAAAATTTGTAGGTGGCTAGTCGATATATAAATAGATAAGCTCGAAGTGAATGAAAATCACTAAGAAAGGCTTGGCATAAAAAACAGTATCAACCTCAATATTGATCAGCGATGCTTAATTAGAATATTTAAAACACCAAGAGTACACGTGCAAAACAATATTCATACCTTACTTTATAAGCTACAGCAAAAAATTAACTAAATGGATCATGATCAGGCCCTCTGTTAACCCATATCTAGCATGCACGAAGGTAACCAGACATTGCTTTGAAAGCGCTCGTCGTACATCTGGTTCGTCTGTCAAACTTGTACGGTGACTTCGCGCAACGTTATAATTTTTAATTCACTAAATGCCACGGCGTTGCTTTGATCTCCTCCAAAATGATGATCTTCAGTATTCGTGAGATAGAAAGCTACTCAATGGGCACTTACTGGATAAGAAGTCTCTATTTGGAGATATAGAGGGTTACATTTCGAAAAAGATTCCGCCATATCCACGAAGTGAATGATGATGAGTGGGCGAAGCTCCGGAGGTAAACCTGGTAAACCATGAATCCTCTGTACATTTTGCCCACTCGATTTTATTACATCGCTCCCCCTAGCGCACGTCGCCGCACTAAATCGAACGATTGCCTTCAACCAATGACACGCGCCATATGTGACATCATTCCTATTTTATAAGATCTCGCGTCTTTCATCAACTACAAGTACCGCTTTCTAGTTCATCTTTTCATCATCAGCTACAAGTACCACCATCTAGTAAACACTACAAGAACTAAACGAGAGGTGGCTACATACAGGAGACGGTACCGCCATCTAGTGAACACTGCAAGAACTAAACTAGAGGTGGCTACATACAGGGGACGGTACCGCCATCTAGTGAACACTGCAAGAACTAAACTAGAGGTGGCTACATACAGACTACAGGGGACGCACAGCCCACGCCCTAAGGAGCTTCGCCCCTAAAAGGCTAAGCAGACAGAACGCAGCAGTTTCACTGAATGAAACCTTTTCAGTTGCACAGACACAAGCGTTTTCAAAGTGCCATCTTTCTGTTTGGCTTTTTTATGCCGAATGCACTAACGCAGTGATGCTCCAAGTTGTGGCAAACTTATCGACAGCGCAATGGGCTCAACTGATTGAACCCACCAGTTTTCATGTTGTACAGCGAAAAATGTTGGTGCTCTATGTTATGAGTTTAAATGCTGGATGAGGCTTGATTTGACTCCTCATTTGCTTTTAAGAACTTTGAATGTACGAGCCCACTCACTGCTTATAGAGCAAAAGAACTGGGAAATTGAAGAGTCCTGCGTTTAAAGTGAGCGATATGATGCCGAGTGCGACTCTTATGGGTTTGACGACGGCCTAAGAGTGCCTCTGTCGGGAAAGAAGGTGAAGTCGGAAGCATTGCCACAAATTGACTTTTGTCTCTCTTAAGTGACGGCCATTTCGCTTCGTGCCTACACTCGAGCTGATTTCGATTGGCACCCAGAGTTGCCGAAGAGAAGTACATGTTGTGTTTTTTTTCGTCGGTAACGAACGTTTTTGAATATTAAATATTTCTGCAGTCATAAGCGTGCCTTTATAGCTTTACACTTAACATTTGAGAGTGAACATTGCTAATTGAGCCGAAAGTTTGGAAGGTTGGATAACAGCCATAATTATCTTTACCGTGATCTGCAAATTGGGCTCTCTCACAGCTCTTTCTGCACGATCGCACTGATTGTTTCACGCAGCTCGGCGGAGCAGAGGCCTTGGATATCTGCGAATTGAGGAATCAAATGGCGACTGTACTGATGATGTCGCAGGTCCAGGGTCTTCTCGATAGTGGTCGCTTTCGAGACAAACTCTTGTACACTGTTTAGGGGTTATGCACCAGGCCCACGAAAAAGGTACTGTTTAACTCCTCGCATTAGAAAGCGAACTTGTTTGTCTTCAGGCATTTCGGGGTCTGCGTATTGGAAGAGTCAGGTCCTTTCTTCTGTCAAGAGCATGACGCTTTCATTGGGTATAGTTGATCTCGAGAGTCAAAAAGAGCTTTGTCTTTCTCTTCGCTTACAATTCTGGTGAAAATCGCCAAGAGCCCGGTTCGGAAATCTTCCCTTGTCTTTATCGTCTACTCTTGGTTCTCGAACCACGTTTTCGTGGCGTCTTTTAAGGTAAAGTATACACACGCCTGGGCTTGTCTTCATTGTTCTAATTCTTGAAGACGGCCACCCGTTCATACGCTTCCAACCAGCTCTCCGGTTCCTCGCACGATGACCGTCGGAATTTCGGCGGCTCATTCGGGGCTCGCAAAGGTAAAGAGGTGTAGGCTGCGTAGGTGTTGTCATCGTTGCGGCTTGCTTCGTCGTCGTAGCTCGTGTATTGTCTAGTAAGGGTCCGAGTTAGGATGAGGGGGGTGGGGCGTAGTGTCTGCTGTGGGTGGCTGGCTCGATTGTCATGGACGGTGTTGGTGTCTTCTTCGAGATTTGGGCTTAGCTTACGGCTTCAAGGGGGTGTACGGAACTTGGATCGGGAAGAACCTCCACCAAATTTCACGTGTCCTTGATGTAGGTGTTGGTGACAGACGACAAGAGGGAGCTTTTTTTTGGCTGAACTTGAGGCCAGAAAACTGAACATCAGACTACAGCAGTAAAATTGGTACTGAGAGCGGTGAACACAGCGTCGGCCGTCCATCAACTATCAAGCGAGGAAGTGCATCGACATTTATATGTGCCGTCGAAAATTATAGTCTCATCACTTGTAGTTGCGAAAACTTTGGAATAACCTCGAATGTTCACGTTTTGCACGCAATATTAAGAGAACAATATACAATAATCTCGAACCTTCTCGAACAGCGAGGCACAGTTCACGTTGAGCATTGCTGACAAGCTTCGTGGGCGAAAACCGAATTAAACAAGTGTTCAAATAAGGAACTTGCGTGGCAATATCAACTGGTTACCAGAACCTTTATTCGTTTCGTGATGCATTCTGCTGGCTTTTTTATATGTCCCTGCTATGCCATTTCGCGGACCTTCACACACTGCCTAGATCCAAAGTTTATCTCAGATATCCTTTTTATACCACAAGTTTCCGCCCCAAGAGTCAGTACCTTTTAGGCGACCGTCAGTAAGACTCCAACAGAGGGACGGATCGGTCTGGCTCGATTTTCCTACTGGTGCAAGTAGGAGAATCGACACAACAATCTACCGAACAAAATAGCGTAGATAATCCTTTTAATTGTTTGAGGTAGAGAGAACATCGCTGTGGTCTGACGGCAAGTGTTGCTGCGGTAATCATACCGAAAGTGGTCTATGGAGCATTGCTAGGTTATTTCTCTACACCGCGGGACAAATGTTCGTTCAGGTTTGTTTTTTTTTGTTTAAGATGCGCGATAGCTTTTTATTACATGAAGTGATCAAAAAATATTCAACATTTGCATCTACTACTTATCAATAACATATTTTGAGATTTTCGCGGCGACTATAAAAATAAATACTACTCTGCGTCACCTTCAACGACGCAGAAAATAATATCTCTAAGCAAAAATTTAGAGAGAAAGCGCCTCAAGAAGAGGCATTTTAGGCTCCTTTTTTGATTATAGTAATGCTGAAAAAACTTCCGGTGTGATGTTTTTAGAGATATGGCTCACAAGTAGAGTTTTCAGTAAGTACATTAAAGGTGCGCTAAAGCGGTCACCTGCGTCTGAATGCGGCTTTGGCACAATGAAATGCTTCGTTGCTCTTAGGAACACGCACTATAAGTGCTGATATTGGTGCGAAGCGTATGAATATGGGAATGAAAAGGCTCGCTCTACTGTGTATTGAAGGAAAGAGCAGTCAAAGTGCCAGGAAAGGTTACTTATTCGCTGTGTTTATATCTCTGTTTTATACGGATTCTATGTTTGTTACAATACAATTTATTTATCAAGTTCAATCAAATGTGCGACTGACCACGTGGTCGTACGACAATAAAAGCGTGTCATTAGATGTTATTCGTTCATATTTATCCCTCAACAACACAGGAGCATTCTGTAGCCAGCGCTTTATGTTATTTGTGCTGCATTTTGTAGTGAAAGCACCAGCTATAGCGTAGCCAGGGACGCCGGGCTTCTATACATCCTGAAAACTCTTCTGTATATTTTGTCTATATATACATGGGCACATATAAACAGTGATGTGATAAACGCGCAAAAGATCTGCATTTCTACGATGTGTATGGTGGTGAAAGGCAACGCTGAGGACACTGGTGCACGTGCAAGCATGTTTGGTTAACTTGAAATGCGTAGAAGAGAAGCGAGAGCCTCGTGCGAACACGAGGCCAGGGGAGAGAGTAGGGTGCGTGGAGTGGAGTGCCAGGCAATCGCGAAGGTGGTATTCCTTCGGTTGGAAACAAGGAGGAGGCGGTCAAAAGGTCACGAGTCCGAGCGGCCTGCTTCACTTCACCTCAAGCTTTGACGGCCCACGGAGCCAGCGGCAAGCTACCGCAACCACCAGGTTCACTGTCGGACGTAGGCTGGAGCGCTTGGCTGTGGTACCTGGTCCGCGCATCTCAGGAGAAGTCTTTCTCACCTACCTGCTTCATCGTGCATACACCTGAGCATTGCCCTACCCTTCGTCAAATTTCTGTGGTGCCGACATAACCACGTTACAACTCTTCCACGTAGACAAATCGCGCATAACCTTCAAGCACTCACCGATGAAACGCTCTCGTGTTAGGACTCAGAATTTGCGTAGTTCTAAATGCTATTTTCGGGTTTTATCTTGTTATGTTGACATATCCTTGTTGTCTGTATACTTTCGTTTGTAGTTACGATAAAGCGAAGGAAACATGAAACAGCCTCGCCATTTTTCGTGCAGACGTTTTCATCTCTGAGGCAACAAAGTTCGTAGAATGCAAACTTTTGAATAATCCCATCACAATGCACCTATGTTGGGGTGAGGCTGATTTCTCTTGTTTCAAAAGGAAGATAACAACCGCAACATGGGTTTCGCTGAAGGAGTCTGGTGGCTAAGGTACTACTCGGCTTCTTACCTACAGGTCAAGAGATCAAACATCAGCTGAGGCGGTGCATTTTATATGGAGGCGAAAATGCTGTAGGCCCATGGGGTGAGATTTGGGTGCTCGTTAAAGAACCCCACGTAATCAAAACTTCTGGAGCTCTCGTTTACGGCGTCTCTCATAGTCATATGACCGTTTTGGGACGTTAAACTCCACATATCCATCTACCACCACAAGTATTTAGGTGAGCTGAGTAGCTAGGCCTCACTATAGAAAAACATAGGAAGTGGATGCGAGAGTAGGAAGCTTGTGAACGAGAGGAGCGTACCGGCGAATACGAGGCTCTACGTGAGCAGGCACAGCGAGCGTAAGGCGCGTGCAGGTCACGCGAAAGAGGAGTGCAATGCACGTTCCCAACATGAGACAGAGCTGGCTTGCGAGAACGTCATCAGCAATATCATCATCATCATCATCACCATCATCATCATCAGCCTGACTACGTCCACTGCAAAACAAAGGCCTCTCCCATGTTCCGCCACTTGACCCGGTCCTGTGCTTGCTGCTGACAATTTATACCCGCAAACTTCTTAATCTCATCTGCCCACCTAACCTTGTCTCCCTCTAACCCACTTGCCCTCTCTGGAAATCCAGATAGTTACCATTAACGACCAGCGGTTATCCTGTCTACGTGCTACATTCCCGGCTCATGTCCATTGCCTCTTCTTGATTTCAAATGTGATACCCTTAACTCCCTTTTGTTCCCTAGTCTACTCTGCTTTCTTGTTGTCCCTAAGGTTTCACCTACCATTTTTCTTTCCATTGCTCACTGCGGCGTTCTCAGTTTAAGCTGAACCCTTTCTGTAAGTCTCCAGGTTTCGGCTCCGTAGCTAAGTACCAGCAAGATACAGCTGTTAGATACCTTCCTCTTGAGGGATAGTGGCAATATACCTGCCATAATTTGAGAGTGCTTCTCAAATGTGCTCTACCCTATTCGTATTCTACCAGTTACTCCAATCTCGTGGTTCGGCTCCGCGGTTATTACATTCCATAAGTAGACATACCCCTGTATTCTAGAACGTTCCTTCACTCAACGTTCCACCTTCACTTGAGAAAGCCGATAGGAGCGCCGTCTCGTGTCACGACAAGTCACTGCACATTATCAATAGTCTGCTGTGATTCTGGAATAGCACAGCTCCATTTTCAGCCGAGCGGTGGCGCAGTGCTCAACTCTGTCAAGTGAAGGGTGAAAGTCGAGTCGAGGAGCGTTTGTGAATACGGGGGATAGTCTTCTACAACTTGGAGTGCACTATTAGCTATCTCGAAGCGCTGAGCCCTTCCATGGTTGTTGTACATTACTTTCGTTTTCTGTAGATTGTTTTCTTCCGCGAGAATGTGGCGTTGAACAAAAAAAAGTTTTCGCTTCACTTCCGCCTTGCGGAAGCTTAGGCACGTTTTGATAGAAAAGAAAACTTAGTGGTCGTGAAGAAGTATTCCCCACCATTGCAAGCAGCTCCTCAACCCACAAAGCCTGAGTGTCAAGGGAAAAAAAGACTGTCTTAATGCTTTATCCAAGATGTCTGCAAGGACGACAGGGCATCGCTTACCTGAGGGTAAACTTGCCAATGCACCATGCGTAGTCAATGCGTGAGAGGCTAGAAACAGTTTTGCGGAGCTTGATCAGACAAAGGCCCTCTTTAAAATAAAACAACAGGAGTATAACCTCTAGGATGTGTTGTGGAACTTACCAGGGCATGGACATTGTTACTAAAGTATGGTTACCTCAGAATAGCTCTATTAAAAATGAATTGGTAATCAGGATGATGGCAGCGAATTCCTTAAAGAAACATGCTATACATTTGCAGCGCATTATTTTGTAGCATTGGATGGGATATCTAGTATAGCACTATTTTGGTGGGGTATTAAGTGAAGGACTCGCAATTGGAGCAATAGTGCCACATTTGGAATGTAAATACAGATATGATAAGCCAGAGATAGTTAAAAAAGGGGTATGCAAACACACTTGCAAGTATGCCGTCGCATGTGCGGAAGACAGTATATTGCCATGTTCCGTTTCCCAAGTTTTTGTTATCGTCCCAAAACACCACACAATTCTCAGCGCAAACCGCGCCTGCAGTTTTCGAGAAGGTTCCGGACTGTAGTAGATCATTTCGATAAGATCACGCCCACTGTGCGAATGGTACGGATTGTTCTGGAACCTACGCCACCACCAGCGATAACGCTAGAACATTCGACGGCAAGAGTATAAATGCCGACGCGCTTCCCCGCTTGTCAGTTGTTCATCGAAGGCCGACGCTCCGTTCGTCGCTGTCAGTCCGAGACTGCTATCTGTGCGAGACTACTGCTGTAATTTGACTTTCCGTTTACTGGGCACAGGTTCGCCCAAATAAACAGTTAAATCCCAAAACGAAGTCTCCTGTCTTCGGCCACGTCACGACCCCGTGACATCTGGTGGAGGGGCTGCTTCGTTCATGTACCGGACGCCCCCGTCAAGCCGTGAACCCCAGCCCACGTCGCGGAGAAGACACCGACGCCAACCAGGAGCAGCGAACATGCCGCCGACAGCAAGGGCTACCACCGGAGTACGGGTTTCTACAAGACAAAGCGCGGAAGACCAAGGCCATGACCGCGACTGCAGCGACAATGACGACCGCAGCGTCCCAGCCCACGATGGTCACGCATAAACCCAGGGAACCACCAATTTTCCATGGGTCATCGTTCGAAGACCCGGAGTCCTGGCTAGAAACATACGACCACGTGGCCGCCCTCAACCACCGGGACCATCACGAGAAGCTGCGTCGTGTGTTCTTCTATTTGGAAGACACCGCAAGGACCTGGCTCGGAAATCGGGAGTCCACGCTCCGAACGTGGGATGTTTTCTGCGGCGCATTCCTGCAAACGTTCGCGAGCGTCGTTCGCAAACAGAGGGCCGCTGCTTATTAGAGACCCGGGTTCAGCTACCAAATGAAAAGGTTAGAATTTTAACAGAGGAGATGACCCGCCTACTCCGTCACGCTGACCAAGACATGCCCGAGGAGAAGAAAGTTCGTTTCCTCATGCGAGGGGTCGAACAGGAGCTCTTCGCGGGACTAATGAGGAATCCACCGAACACCGTCCAAGAATTTGTATCCGAGGCGACCACCATCGAAAAAACCCTGGACATGCGCACCAGACAGTATAATTGTCGCCTGACTGCAGACTGCGCTGCTGCTCAAGCCAGTAACTCCGGAGACCTGCGTGAAACAATCCGAGCAATCGTGCGGGAAGAGCTGCGCAAGCTATTGCCTTCGGCGCAGCCTCAAGTGGATTCAATCGCCGACATTGTGCGAGAAGAAGTTCAGCAATCGCTTCAAATTCCCCACGCACCGCTGCCCTAACCGGAAGCTATGAGCTACGCCGCTGCACTGCGCCACAACGCTCCTCCGCGTCCACGCCGAAAACGCCGCCCCATCGCAGTTCCGTCGACAGACGCCACCGCCGCCACCACCCCCACCGACGTCATACCGTTTGCCAGTGGTCATACCTCGCCACAGTGGTAAGAGAGCGGGCGATGGTCAGGGGTGCGCCAGACTGACGTCTGGCTCACCCCTGACCATCGCCCGCTCTCTTACCTATGCGGCGAGGCCGGACACACATACCGCCGTTGCCAGTATCGACAAATGGGACTGCATAGCTTCGCCGTCAATGCACCGCGTCCACAGCCAGGAGAACGGCCACGTGACATAGCCGACTACCTGACAGGAACTCGGTGGACACCACGAAGCCCTTCGCGTTCGCCGTCGCCCAGCCGCCGCACGTCACCGCACCACCGGCAGTATTCTGGCCCAACGCGGGGCTGGTCTCCTAGCCCGTATCCGGGAAACTAAGGGCAGCAACCGGTGGAAGTGCGCTTGCTGTGCGACGAACTACCGAAGATCCTCCGACGACGACGACGCCGCGACGGAGCTTTCCGAACACAACGCCAACCAGGCAAAGCCCTGACGGCGAAGGGTCACATACCGAAGGTGGCCTGACGACGTAACATGGAAGCAGCGGAACAAGCCGACGCAGCCGTGACCCGACGCCACGCCCTAACTCCCTAACTGCAATGCGAGACAGTGAACTAGCGACCTCGGCGTTCTTATCGACGGCCACAGTGTGACCGCTCACGTCGATACTGGAGCCGACTATTCTGTCATCAGTGGGTCGTTCGCCGCGAAGTTAAAGAAAGTTAGGACAGCTTGGAAAGGCCCTGAAATCCGCACAGCTGGAGGTCATCTCGTAACGCCTGCAGGAATCTGCACAGCGAGAGTCACCATTAACGGCCATGTTTATCCTACAGACTTCGTAGTCCTACAACGTTGCTCGAGAGATGTCATCCTTGGCATGGACTTCTTATGCCTCCATGGTGCTGTCATCAACCTAAAAACAAAGTCGATAAAGTTATCCACAGAAGAAGCACTACCGCCGCGCTCGCCGTCAGGAAACCATGCCTTGAATGTGCTGGAAAAACAAGTCACCATTGCGCCTCGCTCAAGCGTCATTATTTCAGTCGGCGCTCCTAAATCACCTGACTTCGAAGGCGTCGTTGAAAGCAGTCAGCATCTGTTGGTCACCCGAAATATTTGCGTCGCAAGAGGAATTGCAGAGCTGCGTGAGGCAAAGCAACGGTTATGTTCACGAATTTCAGCAATGAGTACAAACATGTGAACAAAGGAACAACGGTCGCATACATCGAAGAAATTGTGGAAGCCACCAGTGCTTTCGCCCTCGCCGATTCTGCGGAACCTGCTCAGAGGAACCAAGCCCCTCCCATAGCTTTCGACGTCAATCCCATACTTCCAAACGATAAGCAAGAACAGCTCAAGGCCCTGCTCCTACAATACGAAGATTGCTTTTCGTCGTCATCAAAATTCGGCAGACCCCAATCACGAAACATCGCATCAAAACCGAAGAAAATGCCAGACCACTCCGTCAGAGTCCGTACAAGGTTTCGACGCGAAAACGTGAGGCCATGAAGAGACAAGTTGATGAAATGCTGCGGGATGACATTATCCAGCCGTCTAAGAGTCCATGGGCATCCCCCGTGGTGTTAGTGAAGAAAAAGGATGGGACCCTACGTTTCTGCGTCGATTATCGCCGCCTGAACGAAATCACAAGAAAGGACGTGTATCCTCTCCCACTAATAGACGACGCACTTGATCGGCTCCATAACGCCAGGTACTTTTCGTCAATGGACCTCAAGACTGGCTATTCGCAAATCGAAGTCGACGAAAGAGACCGAGAGAAGACGGCGTTTATCACACCGGACGGCCTCTTCGAGTTTAAGGTGATGCCCTTCGGCCTTTGCTCAGCGCCTGCAACTTTTCAACGCGTTATGGATACAGGACTAGCAGGATTGAAGTGGCAGACTTGCCTTGTGTACTTGGACGACGTCGTCGTGCTTTCCTCGAGTTTCGACGAGCATCTTCGGCGCCTTGAAGCTGTACTTCAGGCCATCAAGACTTCCGGACTCACACTGAAGCCAGAAAAGTGCAGATTTGCGTATGAGGAGCTCTTGTTTCTGGAGCACGTTATCAGCAAGTCTGGAGTTCGTCCCGATCCACGGAAAACAGCTGCCATCGTCGACTGCCCACCGCCAACTGACGAGAAAGCCGTGTGCCGATTTCTGGGTCTGTGCGCCTATTATAGGCGGTTCGTGAAAAACTTCGCCCGCATTGCCGATCCTCTCACTAACCTTACCAAGGCCGACGTGGAGTTCAAGTGGGAAACGCCACAGCAACATGCTCTCCAGGAGCTTAAACATCGCCTCCAGACGCCTCCGTTACTTGCCCATTTCGACAAATTCGCCGAGACAGAAATACATACTGACGCAAGCAGCGTAGGTCTTGGCGCCGTTCTTATGCAGAGGGCTGACGGACTTGAAAGGGTTATTAGTTACGCCAGCCGATCGCTATCCAAAGCAGAAGCGAATTATTCCACAACAGAAAAGGAGTGCCGCGCCATCATCTGGGCTACGTCGAAATCCTTGCCACGTTCCATTTCCCAAGTTTTTGTTATCGTCCCAAAACACCACACGATTCCCAGCGCAAACCGCGCCTGCATTTTTGAGAAGGTTCCGGACTGTAGTAGATCATTTCATATTATTATTAGTGTAGTACTTCAAGAATTTGACATTACTGTCATTTACAAGTCCGGCAAAAAACACACCGACGCCGACTGTCTCTCTCGTGCGCCTGTCGACCAACCGCTATCCGACGACCCGGATGACGACTACTTCTTGGGAACGATAACTACCGACGACATCGCTGAACGACAGCGGGCTGACCCGGAACTTAAGGCCCTAATAGAATGCCTCAAAGGCAGGACTGCTGAAGTCCCACAGGTATTCAAGCGCGCACTTGCGTCGTTCTTTCTATGAAACGGTCTTCTACAAAAGAAAAACTTTCCATCGTTTCGAGCTAAGTACCTCCTTGTGGTGCCTTCATCTCTGCGACCAGAACTCCTGCAGGCCCTGCACGACGATCCGACGGCAGGGCACCTCGGTGTTTCTCGCACGCTCGCGAGGATACAAGAAAGGTACTACTGGCCACGTCTTACCACCGACGTCACTCGTTATGTAAGGACATGCCGGGACTGACAGCGACGCAAGACACCGCCGACAAGGCCAGCAAGACTTCTGCAGCCAATCGATCCACCTTGCTGACCTTTCCAGCAGATTGGTATTGACCTACTGGGGCCGTTCCCGACGTCGGCTTTCGGAAACAAGTGGATCGTGGTAGCTACCGACTACCTCACCCGCTACGCCGAGACAAGAGCCCTGCCAAAAGGCAGTGCGTCCGAGGTAGCTAAGTTCTTCGTCGAAAATATCGCCCTACGTCACGGCGCCCCGGAGGTCCTTATCACCGACAGAGAAACGGCATTCACTGCCGACTTAACTCAAGCGTTCTTGCCATACAGCCAAACAAACCACCGCTGGACGACAGCGTACCACCCACAGTTCAATGGCCTCACCGAGCGGCTTAACATGACGATCGCCGACATGCTGTCAATGTACGTCGATGTCGAACACAAGACGTGGGACGCCATTCTTCCGTATATGAGCTTCGCGTATAACACGGCGGTGCAGGAGACGACGCAGATATCTCCATACAAATTGGTCTACGGAAGGAGCCCGGCAACGACGCTCGATGCCATGTTACCCAACGTCACCGACGAAGAAAACCTCGATGTGAGCGAGTACCTTCAACGCGCCAAAGAAGCCCGACAACTTGCGCGTCTCCGTATCAAGAATCAACAGACGACCGACAGCCACCGTTACAACCTTCGACGACGCTTCGTGGAATACCAGCCCGGTGAACGTGTTTGGGTGTTTACGCTGATACGCCGACGTGGACTAAGTGAAAAGCTTATGCGACGGTACTTCGGACCGTACAGTGTGGTTCGACGTCTCGGCCCACTTGATTACGAGGTTGTCCTTGACGGCATCACGAACTCTCAACGACGCTGATCGCGACCTGAAGTAATCCATGTCGCGCGCCTCAAGCCGTTTCATGCGCGTTAACAAACTGAAACAGTGTTTTTTTATTATTGTTGTATCGTAATTTATTCATTGTACTTTCTTGCATTATCATTGTACCTTCATCTTTAGTTAAAGCATCGGGACGATTCCTTTTTTTCAGAGGGGGGCAATGCCACGTTCCATTTCCCAAGTTTTTGTTATCGTCCCAAAACACCACACGATTCTCAGCGCAAACCGCGCCTGCAGTTTTTGAGAAGGTTCCGGACTGTAGTAGATCATTAGATAAGATCACGCGCACTGTGCCAACGGTACAGATTGTTCTGGAACCTACGCCACCGCCAGTGATAACGCTAGAACATTGGGCGGCAAGAGTATAAATGCCGACGCACTTCACCGCTTGTCAGTTGTTGATCGAAGGCCGACGCTCCGTTCGTCGCTATCAGTCCGAGACTGCTATCTGTGCGAGACTGCTGCTGGAATTGGACTTTCCGTTTACAGGGCACAGGTTCGCCCAAATAAACACTTAAATCCCAACATGAAGTCTCCTGTCTTCGGCCACGTCACGACCCCGTGACAATATGATGACCTGTCTGGGCAGGATGATCCCAATGTAAAGTGAGATTGTGCTTAATACAGCCCCGATTCCGCCGCTGGGGTCGAAGGTGGCCAACTGGCGTGGCCTAGTTTATTTAGAAGTGAGCCATCAAGTGCTTTTAACAAAGCGTCTTTGCTTCTGTAGGGCACGTCTTCTAAGATGTCAAGCCGGCAAATTGATTTCAAATCAAAGCGAGAATTTCCAAAACTTCCCATGCTGGGAAACACCATTTGGACGCTCATGCCTCAGTGTGTCTCGCACAGCCGGATCTAGTAAATTCATTTTTGGGCTGTGGTAGACGACTCTAGCTGGGGTTGTTAGGTATTCTGCTAAGCGTACAAGTGTTCTCATGCATTGAACCTAGTACAAATCATCTTTTTTTGGAGTCTTTCCTGTGCGTTTAAGTGGTGTAACTCGACTGCTTTGTGATGATAGAACCTGAGCATTTAGGCCGTTAACCAATTGCTGTTTTTAGGCTTTCACTCAAGAAAACGGTTTGCTAATTCTTGTTACCAACCGTTTTACGATGATACATGTGACGTGACTAGTTGAATGTTTTATATAGTATATTAACCACCTTTTAACCTAACAGAGAGATGATGTTAGCATTCAGTGAGCCTTATTGCATAATAAGTATGTTCGATTGGCCTGTAATATGTGGCGCGCATACGTATTGCGTTTTGTTCTTATTGCCCACCGAGCAAAAGCTTCCATTGGGGCATATGTGATGTGATATGTGTGCAAAATGTCTGCAGTTCTCCGATGTGTCTTCGTTCCTGAATTTTTTTCAATTCTAAACAGCAATTTTTATACTCTAATCAAATATTTTATTCTAATACGATTCACATTTGATAAAATAAATTTACTTGTTTTGCACACACACACATGTAAATGTGAACGAAAGGAGACATTTACGTTTTAACACACGTAGCACACAGCCAGAAGGTAATTCATGCGGATTTTTTAAAAGGAAAAGCTTCTTAGTAGCCGCGAAAATTCATGCTATTCCGGGGCTTCGAACTTGCGGATTTTGAAAATTCAACCTTGTGAGTTTCCGCAGAACTGATTTGTTATACTTGTGTCCATGTACTTGAAGTTGTTGATGAATTCGCAATCGCGTTGTCAATTGCTGGCTTCTTGGTTAGCTCAATTAGCAGAGCAACCACTCTTGAAAAACGTTGGTCTTGAGTTCAAACCCCAGAGCAGGAAAAATTTTACGGCAACTGAGAAGCTTCTGATTTTGAATAATCCGTGCAGACATTACTGTGGCTTCGTGCTGCGGGTGCTTGTCTTCATTTTTTTTTCATTCTTCACAGTTATTGTTGAGTGTCGATGAGACGCCCTAAATATTGCCGCTTGCTGAGAGCGCACTTCTGCTTAAAGTCAGTTTTTCTATAGGCCATAGGCCCAATATTGAATAAGATTTAGTGAAGGATAGTAATTAGAAATGTGGATGGCCAAGGGTATGTAACTTGTGTCGCCATTAATCGCTTGTGTCTGAGCGCAAGACGTTACCATCTGGCGTGACAAGTTGATCCCTTTCACAATATTACAATATAAATAAATGTGGCGTCTTAAGTCTCGAAACCAGGATATATCGATAAAAAATAGCGTAGTGGAGGGTTTCGGAAACTTTGATCATCTGGTGTTCCCTAACGTGCACTTTTATTGCACAGTACACGGTTCTCTACCATTTCCTCTTCACTGAATTGCGACCGCCTGGGACGGGATTCAACCAGCGACCTTCGGGAAGCAGCCGAGCCCCCTATAACCACTCATTCATTGATGTAGACAATAACTTTGTACGAACGTGATTGTTTGATTTGTGGGGTTTCAACGTCCCAAAACCACCATATGATTATGAGAGACGCTGTAGTGGAGGGCTCAAAAAATTTCGACCACCTGAATTCTTTAACGTGCACCCAAATCTGAGTACACGGGCCTACATTTCCGCCTCCACTAGTATGAACGTGGACCTAGAATCAATAGTAACAGCTCAATTACCAGTTGCGTTCAAAAACTTGGTATGCTTTTTCCAAAGCAATCAAGTTTCCCAGGTTTCAGATCAAACTGCTTATACTTTGTGCGTTATAGATGAAAGCGAGTATATGCGATGTCTATGAGCATACAAGTTGTAGTTTTCATCTAGCTTTGACCGATAAAAGAAGCCAATATTTTTAAGGAGTCAGCTTTCTTGTTTTTTCAAAGCAAAAAAAAAAGAGGGAGACCGAAGTGTTCTGGCAACCAAACGTAGAAGTAAAAAGCGGTCCCATGCCTGGTCCAAACGCTCGTTGAGCACGTTCGCAGAAGTTCTCGCAGAATTGCCGGAGGAACAACATTTATGCGCGAATATACAAAAGCTTTGTGAACCATGCTTTAGAGCGAAGCGAAATGGCCGTCTATATAGCTGGCCAGATTTCGCGGTTTGTAAATTGTTCGCTCTGCACTTTAACGCAGCAAGATGTGCTTCTTGAATGGCAGTTTCTTTGAATCATTTTCTCACGCTCTCTCTGATACGCAAATTGATTCGGCAAGTGCCTTCTTGTCACGGATGTGGACATGCAAGCACTAGTAGTACAGCGTGCCTCGTTGCTGTCACAAACATTACTTCGCAACACAGCTCGCTCGCACCGAGCAAAAAACCTTCAAACAATACGGTGATTGAGTAAGATTGAATCATGCTGTGCACTATTTGTGCTACGGGGACGCAGCAAGTGGATCGTCAAATGAACAATGCAATGCAAGCGACCAACCGGTGTCCCCAATGTGCTTGCAATACCAAAAAGGAAAAAAAAAACTAATCAGATTGGAATATGGTGTCAAAACTATGAAGATCTTTAAAAATAACTCGAACAATTATTGGAGATCAAAAAGTGTGTTCCTACCGATGAACATGATAAGATGTAGTGAAAGCTGCTGTTGGTATGGCAATAAAAAGTGATTTTCTTTTACAGCATCTAAATTATATACACTGCACGAGAACGTGGAGAACCGTGAGCGGTTTTGAAATCTCAGGAATGGGTGGGTTGCCGCGAAACAGTAGATACGCACGTGTGCTGTGTGTGTGTCCTATGGGTAGCTTGGTAAGTGTGACTTGTGTGTAGCGTTATCTAGATACTGTTCACCGATTTCAAAACGTTAGTTTGATTTCATGCAAATTGTTTGGCGTTTGCTGATTTCATAGGAGCTGCCAGCACTCCCTGAGCTCCTGTCGTAGAAAAGGCCACAGATCAAGGGCAGGGAGAGCTATGGATGTGTTAGCTCTAGCGTTATCTTGAGCGGATGCAGCGAGCTCATCCGCGAACACATTTCTCCGATTTGACGGTGCCCTGGCACCAATGCACACTACAACATGCCGTCTGAGGGAGTAGATAGTGAATAAAAAGAGTAAAATAACAAAAAAACAGGATTTTATGGTATTTCACAGTTTTCAAAGTTGTTACTATGTTCAGCTAATCCGTGTATATTACCGCACTTTGTAGTTGTATTTTTAATATGCTTGACGGCTACAGATATAGTTAATATGCTTGTTTGTTGTGCAGATTACCGGAGTAAGCAAACGATGGACAAACAGTGGAATAAGACCCACGAGTGAGAGAATATGAAGCATCGGTGAAAAACTTTAGGCAAGTGTACTTGCGTTGGAGTTCGACGAAGTGCGTGTGGATATTTGCTGTAGTAGCACGTTTCGTAACTTCCACGAAAGATGAATAACGCGTTGGATGCCCTAACCACTGAGCTATCACAGCGGCCGACGAAAGATGAATGACAGTCTGTAATCTGCCACTATAGTGTGGTTATAATGTGACGCATAAAATGCGGGAGCCATCAAAATGGTGCTCTAGGAATGGCACGCCAGTTTCCTCAGCAAGATTCCTCACACGGAGTCAATAAGGCTGTCTCTGCGAAGGATTATTGTTGAACAAAGCAAAATTAGTTGAATTGGTAACTCCGGAGGAAGTGGGATATTTTTCGTCTGCCTTAATCTTCAGAATGTACATCAAAGACATGTAACATCTCTGCAGGTGGAGCGACGAAGCATTCAATTGATCTTACGTACAGGCTTTCTACAGGGCTAGTTTGAAAAGCACCTGCAGAAAAGCGAATGCATTTGGCAGGCCGGGTCGAGCATCTTTGAGGCTAATGGTGTCGCACACTGGTAGGTTATACCACCGTAATCTAGCTGCGTGCGTACAAGGCTTTTATACAAATTTATTAAGGATTTCCTGACAATGCCCTACGTAGTGGATGACAACACTAAAAATATTCATGGTTTTTAAACAGCTAGTTTTCAATAGCATTTTGTGTATGGTTTAAGGCTATTTTCTTGTCAATAATAGGCCAGAAGACTTACGCCTAGTCTTGAAAAACAGGCGTTGACCATGCTGGTCAATGTCGGGGTCGAGATGGAGGCCCCTTTCTTGGCAAAACAAGACGCAAGTGCTGTATTGCATGTTGAGTTTTAAAACATCCCTCATCTGCCCAGGTGCATAGCCAGGAATGTTTCTTGGGAAGGGGGGGCAGGGGGGCCACCTTGATTTTGGGAGGGGCACCCGTTTAAAATGGCCTTTTTTGCTCTCTATACCATGGTGACAAATAGTATTCGGGAGGGGGGGACCCCTTGCTGTGCCCCTTTATCTGCTTATTGAGAAACCTTGTTCAAACCTCATTGGGCTTGACGTTCACATACTCAGAGGTTGCACGATTTAAAACGACATGTACATCATCGTGATATGTGCAATAAAACATATTGCGTGGGATAGACAGGCGCAGGGAGTTGCAATAAAAAGCATACAACTCAAAACAACCTCCTTGTGACGCTATAAGTTCTTTGAGAAATATCCGGGATAAGACAATGCTCACACGAACACGAAATGTCCGGTTGGACAAGTAGTATTCTGTGATTGTCAGCGTTGTACCCCACGCACCTCAATGTGTAAGGTCTCGCGATATGCCAAAGCGAAATACAGTGTCCTGCGCTTTTTTTATTAGAAACGCAGAAGGAAAAATTGCTTATCAACAAAAGCGTCCCGAATTCGTGCCTCGATACAGGCGAGGCTGACCATGGTGGACCGAGCCCCTCGAAACCCACACTGGTATGGGTCAAGCGGACCATTAAGTTTCCAGAAAGTGCATCAGCCGTGTTTATCATTTTCTGAAAGACCTTACAAAGACAACTAGTTGACGCAATTAGCCTTTCCTCATTTTATAATTCGGGAAAACGATGGCTCTCTTTTAGGCTTGGGGTAGCTTGCCGGGAAAGCATACCTTGAGAGGAGGGCTTTTGGAGGTTTCAGTAGGAAGGTGTTTCTGCATTTCTCATGCCACACGGTCCGGGTTTGGGGTAGATTTATTGCAGCAGGTAAGTGAGACATGTAGTTCAGCCAAACAGAAAGGTTGATTGTGTGTTGTAGATTGGCGTTCTAATCTCTGTTTGTCTCTTCGGGGTTTGTAACGTTGGAACGTTGGAACGAATTTGGTGAGTTGGAGACCTGTTTGAAGTGCACCCCGAGGGTATTTGCCTGATCCTCCAATCTGTCGCCTTTCGTGTTCAGCAGCGGTAGTGAATATGTTTTCCTTCTACTCTTCTCACCCTGTTCAAGAATTTAGCCTCCTGTGTATATAGGCTGGAAATGTTGCAGGCTCCTTTGCTTAGATTTAGGAGCACGTCAAAGAACCCCAGGTGGTAGAAATTTTGGAGCCCTCCACTACGGCGTCTCTCGTAATCATGCGGTCGTTTGGGACATTAAACCTCACATATCAATCAAATCAATCCTGTGTATATGACGTAATACTCAATATAGATTTATGCCAACTTTCTCATCTTGCGTTTCAGCGGAACCTCCTTCTCTCGGCATAATATCCCTAATGTTTATAGGAATTTCGTGTGCCGGTGAGTCCCGAAACAACTTCCACGCCTTATTGCAGCGAAATATGTTATGAGATCAAAACTCGGGTCACGCGAAAATGTCCACTACCACCGTTGTCCATAACCACATCGCGCGAAATTAGAAAAAACCTAGCACGAGTGACACAGTGGGGCTGGGAGCCTCTGACCTGGGCCTGCTGGGTCCCAGCCCAGTATTCCACCACTGAGCCACACCGGTTCTTGTGACTTGTTGGCAAACTAGCCTTAGGCAGGCTTGATGTCGGGAAAACAATCGTGTTATTACGACTTATGAAGCGTTTTAAAACAGCGAAATAACAACCAGTCGTCACACAATGCGAATAGCGTAACGAGTGGTTCGTCTAATGCTCCAACCCATTACAAAAGCTTGTTCTTGCTCCCCTAATAAATGTGGTTCACACCCTCTTCAGCCATAATTCTTCCTCCTCGTCAGACACTCTTTAAACAATCGACACACAATTTCTTGCAAATGTTTACCGGATAACACACTTTTTAAAAGAATGATGAAAATTAGCATAGCGAATGCCGGCCTACTGCGCAAAGTTTTTTATCATTAATGCCCCAGTGTGTATGAAGGAAATGTTCTCGCAGTAGTATTTTAAAAGGCTCTCAAAAACCACTCTTCTAGCTTTCGCTGTGAGTGTGCAGCGCCTTCCGAGCAGACCTAGCGTTTTTTTTTGTTATTTGCATGGATTACGGCTCTAATTATTCGACCATGGGACTCTTCTTTTGCCTGAACGTCCACATGTTGCATTTAGTTGCAGCATCAATAGAAAAAGCAGTAGGCTAGCCCACATCTGCCTCTATGCTTAACACCCCATGCCAGTCCAAGTAAAGAGAGTAATTTTGTGTAACTGTTCCCAATCGGCGCTGTCGGTGAGACATTTGGGAACCTGTGGGGGACATGCATTTGCTATTGAAGTGCGCGAACTATTGAAAAATGGTAACTGCCGCATGGAACGATAATGAACTCCCATTTAGGTAGAGGCAGGAATGATGGAGATGTTTTGATGAGGTGTATTCTTTAGTACGTATTGATAGCGATGTTGTATTTTGTTGCCCTTTTTCGATTCAGGAGGCATGTGCCAACATGAAAAAAGACTGTTCAATCAGACGACCTCGTCCATTTATTTTATTCCTTCCCATTCTCTTTTTCTCCCACTTCCTCTTTCTTATTTTTCTGTCTCTCTTTACTGCTTCCCCGTTGCAGGGTAGCCAACTACATATTTGCTTTCCCGATAACGTCCCTCGCTATTCGCATAACTTCTCCTTTTCTATTTTATTGCCTTGAATTAAGCAACACCATCAATGAGAGCCAATCAATGAATGCCTGGAATAATGTCAGTATGCACAGTAACACGGAGGGGACAGCAACAGCTTCGAGTGCAGCACCACGCACGCACACACACACACACAAACGTGCGCGCACGCGTATGTGCGTACGTACGTGAATACATACAGTGCGAAAAGAGTATGCATAGGAGATTCTCGCTTCCACCTTGCAAAAAAAAATTTCTGACTAATGTTTTGCACATTTTGTGCTGCCTCTTATCGTCTATTGAAAGAAGTCAGTAACCACATTGTTTGAGCCATTTGATGAGGTTTGACGTTACTCATAGATCAAAAAGACACGACCGCGGTAAACGAGTAGAAAGTGGAGACTGAAACAGTTAAGGTAAGGGAAATGATATATACGTGTCAAAGAATAAGCAAGGAAAGTAAATGATGCAGAAAAAAAACTGGCATTCTTTGTTTGAGGACCATCAAGAAAGTAATGTTCACAGTGCATTAGTTGGTAATTAATAAAAATCATAATATATGTCGCATTTCTCTTCTTCCTTGAAAAATTTTCCCATTGGTTTTCGACTAAATTTTTTCTAAAATATATTTTTATAGTTCTGTCGCAATGACACTAAAGCTGTAAATTGGGTAAGAAATATGAAAAATTGCCTACGGTGAAGGTTTGAGCTATAATATTACCCGAAGCACAGAATTACTAAAACTGAAAAGCGAAGATCCCCACACCAATTAAATTTTACGCAGAACCAATCGCTGTTTTTTCAGTAAGGTAAAATCCAGACGTGAAGTACGAGCAGCAGCTACATAACAAACAATGATCTTCGATACAATTCGATGCAAACTTCTGTGTCTTCTGCTGCTTATGCTGGAGCATATTAAAATGGCTCTCCATATGTCAATTGGTGGTGCCTATAAATACTTTGCAGGTAACGAAACCTTTGTTTCAAGCAAAACGAAGATGTTTTAAAGTCAGCATTGACATAAAAAACGTCGTAAAAATGACATTTTTATTGCCCACTGACGCAATGAAGAATTGATAGCAATGAACAAGTCTAAAGTAAAGCCAAATCATCATGTCACAAGTTTACCACCTTGTTATTCACGTTTGCGCTAACACAGAAGTTCGCAAACAGTACATGTCTCTATCTCAGACACATTATGCTAGAATGAAAGATCTGCACGCACTTTCTGAACGTCTGGAGTGGCTGCGAAAACTTCAACCCTTTCTCTCGTTTGCAAACGAAATAATGAAATTATTTTGATCCCTATAATGTCAGCGGCTTTTGCAATAGAGGTATTCATGCAGCTTAAGAAAATAACTTTTCGAAGGGTTTTTTTTTCTTGTTAGGCAGCCTTTGCCTAGCATTACTTGCGTTTGTCTTTAATACATTTGGATCACACGTTTCAATCTTACATTTGTTCATTTTAAAAATCATTACACGTGATTACAGATATCAAGCTTGCTTTTGTGTCATGATGCGATTGACGATTTTCCTTCATGTGTACGTGCTCTGCGGCTGTGACTCAACAGAAGATAGCTGAAAAAATTTATTTATTGTGTTGCATAGTCAGACATACAACAAAAAATGTCGTCCGCAAACAAGACTTCGGTGTTCTGTTTTTTCTTTCTACGTTTTTGTCTCTTCTACCGAAGAACTTACATTTAGTTTTTTCTGGCTGGGTTATTACGCTAATAAGAAAAATTTGCCTTCAAGAGAGTTTCGCACATGTGCTGAAGGGCCATAATTATCACCGAAATCGAGACCTGGTGAGGGCGAAAAGCTCAAGCTCTTTACTCGCCATCAATGCAACACTATGGGCTGGGGTTTACCGGCATGACCTTACTCCGGATCCGCTGTGGCAGCTAACCTAAAATACATTTTTTGGGGGGGTTGTTTGACTGCTTGGTGCAAAAAGCCAGCACTGACCAAGTGGCACTTCATTCCTACCTTACGCGTTGCTTTGTTTACTGGAGCTGAGTTGGACTCATAAAAGAAGAAAAAGAAAAAAAGGTAATGCCGAACAAGCACTTCTATTACTACACAGTGTGCCCCTGAAGAGCTGCACCCCCACCACATGCGTTTTGTTGTTTCGCGTGGCCTTTTTTCTTTTCTGTAGATCATATTTTGTCCTTGCTCTAGAATCTAAATGCAGTGTTACTCTCTCGGGAATCTGTACACTACAAAAAATATCTAACAGATAATCAGAATTACACCTATATCGGGCTGCGGTGATCGTGAACGTCGTGGTGCAGCGCATGGACAGGCAGTATCGACCCAGCAGTAAGGCGAATTTCGCTTCGCACGAGGGGCGCGACACCTATCAGTGCATCGTTTTTTTCGATCCCTTACTTTTTTTGACACTGGTGGAAGAGCACAGATGATGTGGTGAGATCAACGCCCAAGAAGAGGCGAACAGTGTGACGACAAAAGGGGAAAAAAAGCTGCATTTCTCTCCTGGAATTTCTTATGGCTGTATATAAATTTATGCGTTGACAAAAAAATGAAACTTCTGAATATTGCTACGGCACCCCTTTCACGAATAAAGAAAGATATGCCACGAATATCGAAAGACTAGAGATATTTTACGCGCATCACAAGGTTTCTCGGTGCTACAGAATATTACAAGGAAAAAAATTACCACCCAAGTACTCGGTGCAGGAGGCTAACCAGCATAGCTGAAACGTGCTTCCACGGGCGCTCGCAGATGTCGCAGACAAAGCTAAAATGCCACCCGAAAAACCTCCGTCGAAAGCCGGCGTTGGCCTCGGCGTACGCGTCTGGTTTGAAGTACAGCTTTGCAATGTTAAAACTTTTGGTTTCATGTGCAGCTTGTCAAGTTTTGCGTTATACAACCATGAGTCATTCATTGGAGAATTAAGTGGCGCATAAATATTCCTTTCTGTTTCGTTAAAAAGGCGTGTATTCTCAGACATAAGGCTGCTAATTGTATAATTTGATTTCATTCATGGTAGAAAGAAAACCAGCCTAGAGAGATGGTATGATGAACAGAACAACACTACCGTTCCCCCTTACAGGAAATAAATTGGGCAAAAAAGAATTTGGTTTCCATACTGAAATTTTTTATTGTCAGCATGTTTTGAAAGAGCAGATAAAAAGAAAACCGGAATGATTCACAACACCAAGAGATTTCTGACTGGCTGAACATGTAAATTATATATTCATAACATGTGAATTATATAATCATTCCCGAAGGAAAATGTTTTGCCTGAAAAGAATGGTAAACCCAGTGTTTTACTGAGTAGTTCATTAGGGAGAACAGATTTATTCTCAACCAACAAAATTTCCGACGCAATTGTCGACCATAATAAGCACCTCAATTTCTCCGCTTTTTTAGTGTCTTTACTGCTTTTTTTCCTTATATTTCTGACCTATTGATGGTCGAATAGGCAAACTATTCCCATTTCCTAAAACAATATGCCTGCCGCTTTCAGAATGTTTGCTGTACGTGCAAAAAACGGGAAACTAATGAATGACTTGTGTGTCCTCTAAGCTTTCAGCTTGGCTTTGGAAGATTAGTGGCCCTGATATGAAATTCACATTATGTAAAATGACATCGTTTGCATTGTGTAATAACAGACTTCTTAGCTCTCACGTGCTATTCATCACAGCAAAAGTACAAGACGATAAGAAAAGAGGTGAATACCAGGGCACGATTTCGGAGCGCGAGCACAGTCGCAAGCGTGGAAGCTTCTAATCTACTTATACTGGTATGTTGAACAAACAAAGTCACCTTCGCAACAAAACACAACAGCGACTAAAAAAAGCAATCATTCCTCCATAGGTTTTAATTTGTGTGTCTTTATTACACAAGCACAATACCTACCGTTGTCAGCAAAGTGGTGCTTCACTTTTTCTTGGGCGTGAATTTCGAAGTTTATAACATTATTTCTTTTCTTGGTTTATGTATCACTCTGTAGTCATTTTGCTTTTTGGCACTGACTAGCGCTCCCGACAATTTGATAAAAAGGTGAACTGGACAACAATGTTTATTGGTTACTTCTCTATATTGATTGATTGATTTAGTGATATATGGAGCTTGACGTCCGAAACCACCTAATGATTGTGAGAGATATAGTGAAGTGCTCGGAAAATTTCTACCACTTTGGGTTTTTTAACGTGCACCCAAATCTGAGCATACGGGCCTACAGAATTTTCGTCTGCATCGAAAACGCAGCCACCACTATTTCTCTTTATATGCTGTCAATTGCAATGTTAGTACTAACGAAAAACTTCGTCACTTTTGGTACCACTTATAAGATATTATGCATATGAAGTCAATTATATATGAATATGAATTATATATTGCCATAGCATAACCAGAACAAAGTAACTATTCTTCAATATTTTGTGGGAAAAACATTATTTAAGTAATGTATTTCATCAAATGGTGGTACTAATGTGTCTCGCATTGTAGATAATTTGGCTGACTCACAGGTATATCAGGTCAGAGGTATAGTCAATGTTTCGGTTTGACGCATCATTCTGATGGGAAAACGGAGCTAGATCAATCTACTATTCTAACTAATGCCGAGCGCACGAATACACATGATAAATAAAAACGCTATAACCTATTGAACACCCATGTATAGAGATTCTTACGTTTCGCATGACGCTACAACGTTCACGCATGTATTCCTGGGTTTCACTTTCCTTTACGTTGTCCCTTTTATTCGGAAAGGGGTGGGTGGGGTTTTAATTTATTCAGAATCATTTAATAAGGCAAGTACAACATACTCGACGTTCCTGCTTTTCCATCACCATTGTCGTAAAACTCAACCTTCTACCCACTCCCTCTGTTCTAAGAGCAGAGCTCTGTCAGCTGTGTAGCTGCTGTTGCTTTAGATGGGAGTGGAAGGTCAGTTGCATGGTGTCCGTCTTGTCTTGTCGTGGCTGCTGCTGCTGCTGCTGCTTGTCAAAGATTGAGACCTGCGCCTTTCGATACGTTGCAACAACTCGACTTTTTGTACAGGAACTCATGTGCAAATTTACAACACTGTTCATTGTTGGAGCAGTAGCATGTTGCCTCGGCAGAGCCGATAGTGCAGAGCACTGTTTTCTGCGACCAAATGACAATGAGGAATCAGGAGCCAGGTTTTAACTCCTATGTTACCCCTCCCTGTTCACCTCACGGCCACCCAAACAATCAGCCCGTTTATTGAGCAGACTCAACACACTTATTGCCGTTCTCTCCTCTCGCTCTTTCATTCAAGCATTTAAGCTCTCGGTCCGAGAGAGAAAGCACAAAAGAACGGCCTACACAAGACGTTCCGCGAGCTGTGCGAACGCACACGATGGTGGCGCCATTTGGTTGTCCCACTCATGTTACCTGGGTGCAGATGGTATACGCTGTCCTGCACGGCAGCCGCCTTGCGGACTCTATTCAAGATGTATCGGTGTCAACACACCAGACGTCTTCACGCTGCATGCCGGCACCCCGCTGGCCGGAGGCCACCACGCTGTCGTTAAAAGCGAAAACAGACCGCCCCCCCCCCTCTGAATGGTCACGAGAAACTAGGGTTCTATCGCCACACCACCAAGTTTCTCTTACTATAACGGGCGTCCTTATGCCGGGATTCTCGTTTCCCGAGAATCGGCTCCTTAGGAAGCGCACACGTTTAGGACAAAGAACAATCAGCCGCTTCGCCTGTGACGCCCGACCCTACACTTGCTTTTATTGGGTGTTCTACAACGCTAAAATTAGGAAATAGGTTACAATGTAGGTGCACGTTACCGCTTTTGCAATAACCCTCGCGCTGCAGATAGGCCCTGCAGAGCAAACTACCAGAAACCACGCAGGCGGCAACATTTAACCATCAGCATTCTCACAAAGAACATGTTCTGCGTAATGCACAACCGTTCATGTTTTGGTTTGCGAATGGAGTCTGCTATTATTCTTTTGTTTTATTCTATCCCTTCCTGTTCCCTACTCAACCACTCCGCTAACGACCTTTAATAAGCCTGACTGGATGCCGCTGCGAAACTTTTGTAATCTGGGGAATGTTTGGTGCAACTTTATTGTTTCGCCGTCGACGATGTAGAAATTTTCAGCTGTAGTTTGGTGATGCAAATGGTTTCTCAACTGACAAGTATACTCCATCCATGTGAATTATATTAGTAGCTGAAACTTCGCACTGGCATTGCGAGATTACTTAGGTAATGCTGAAAAAAGTCTGTGAGGTTTTTCTGCGGACAGCAAGTCAGTATGTTTGTTGCTAGGCTCATGGCTAAATCGAGGTCGTTTGCTTACTAGGCTCTAATATTTCAAATAATAAGAACTTATCAACGCATTGTTACGCTCAGAAATGTTTTCAAAGTTACCGATCACGAAGTATCACACTATCACTTAAGCTAAAGCGCTAGATTTAACGTGTAGATCACGTGAAGTTAGGGCCACGTGTGCAGAGTGAGTGAAATGTTCAAGTTTGTGCTTTTTTTTACTTCGTGAAATAGATTAAGAGACTACTACATTAAAAGCTGCTTCTTCCAAAACAGTTACGGTAGAGCACACATCTTAACACCACTGGAACTCTTTCTAACAAACTGCACGTAGTAAGTGCTTTGAAATAATACTTCTAATGTTAATACAAATTCCCCGGGCACTTTTGTCAACACTAAAGAAGCTGCCGAACATGCCAGACTATCACCGCACAACACGATAATTGGACGACAATGAGAATATGCACGATGCATTAGAAAATCTTTCATAATTTATGCGCAAAAAATCTTCGAGGTTTCTCAGAATCGTTTCATCATTGACTCTTTCACGAATCGAGGTATAAGTGTAACGCAACTAACAACAGAAACTGACATACAGATTCCTCTGAGTCCTCACCTAATTACCAGCTTATCGTTATTTCATATGTTTTCGCCGAGCTAACCTAAATGTGCACCACATAATCTTCCACTACGAGGCATGTCTCATCGTGTGGGACATTCCATATTTGTACTTCATGCTAACACATGGGATGTCACCTTTATTCCTCAAACAGGCCAAGACGAATTCCATTGGGCACAACATCGCTCCTATTTCCAGCTCATCTGCCTTCATAAACGTTGAAGGCAAGAAATTTTATATTTTTCGTATTCCACTTTTAATGAACACCTCCCGAAATGTTAGGTAGAATTAAGTGAAAATGAGACATAGTAGTTATCAAACGAGCAGTGCCTCTTAATGAAAAAAAATGTAAAAAACTCATCTTTTCAAATCTCAAATGATGTATTTAGATGAATCTTTCTAACCTAACCAGAATATAACGAGACCTTGCAGTAGTTTTATAGAGTGATCAAGTAATTTCGAATCTGTTCTGAATATCACAAACGGATAAATAACCACGATGGAAAAGGAAACCCACGAAACTTGGCCAACAGAAGCAATGTGGTTCAGAGCGCTTAGAAAGTATCAAACGTAAAAACATAAAAAAGAAGCCCACTTGAGGCATTTATTTGAGAAAGTTGGTCTGGGAATTCCTGGCATGAATCCTGCGTACTGCTTTTTTATTGCAATAGCAATTACATGAACACTCACGGCTGGATTTTGCCGCCGGCGTCGGTGTCAACGTTGATGTCATGCACCGTATAGCCATACGGGTCTATATATATATATATATATATATATATATATATATATATATATATATATATATATACATATATATATATATACATATATATATATATATATGTGTGTGTGTGTGTGTGTGTGTGTGTGTGAAAACGCACGAAAGAAAAAAAATATTCCGAAAAAAGCACTCCGACGCGTAGATTCGAACGTGGGACCTCTGCGTCGTGAAAGCGATTGATTGATTGATTTGTGGGGTTTAACGTCCCAAAACCACCATATGATTATGAGAGACGCCGTAGTGGAGGGCTCCGGAAATTTCGACCACCTGGGGTTCTTTAACGTGCACCCAAATCTGAGTACAAGGGCCTACAACATTTCCGCCTCCATCGGAAAGTCGTGAAAGCGAGGCGTTAAGCACTGAGCTGCCCCTGACAACGTTCTTCACCGTTCAAACAGCAAGCTACGTATATCTACTACTTATCGCTGCAGTGTTTTCGGCATTACCAGAAAGACGGCATAATGAGAGCACGTCGCCACATTGCCCAGCGGCGCCCACTCTTATTTCCTACGCGTACTTTGTCCGGCTTAGAGAAGGGGAACGTCACTCACAAGCCCTTATCTCGCGGTGGCGAGGAGCGGAGGATCATACGCCTTGGCTGGCCTCGGGCTTTACGTGGAACAATTCTGCTGTAGTTAACGGGCACGCAAAGGTAACTGAAATCATTTCTGTCTCCGTTCGCCTTTTCAGACTCAGCGAAGTAACAAATGAGACGCTTGTTCGCGTGCATCCGTACCTGTGAGTACGTTTCGCGCGTCATTTGTGTGCGAGGAACGCAAAGCGAATTTCGATCTGCTTTCCACTCTGTGCGCGATCTTTCAAATTGTTGCTATGGCTTTCAATGCTTCACCTTTGCGGCAAAGCTCAGACTTGTTGAACAGTGACTCGTTTGCGCCGTGGTCCATTAAGAATTCAGTGGCGTATTTTCGTCCCCGTAACGGCGTCAAAAAAGTTTAATGTTCAGATGTCACTGACAAAAATGTTCTGTCAGCGGGCATTGAACCGATAACCTTTCGTTGCGCAGCAACAGATTCCCCGCACGCTTTCCACGACTCCATGGATGCATAATCAATCGGCTTAAGAAGTGTGCTTTTTGTGTCTCCCACTTTCTTCTCGCAGTTCTTGGTCAGTGGAGTGGTGTGGCCTTCTTAAGCTATACAGAAAAGTGATTCATCAACATATAAACTGGGCGATTTCCACCGCTGACGCGGGCTGTTGCTGATCCGTGCTATTCAGCGCGTTATCAAAAAAATTGCACGTTTGTAAACGCCTTATGACACCACCAGATGATGACCTTTAGGCCAAGCGTCGGCCTCGCTGATAGCATCCACCCAAGCCACATACAAACGGTTTCAAGACTGAAAGTGTTGTGCCCCGAAAGAACTTCTGGTCACCTCACTCACCAACTCGTAACGTTAAAACTGAAAAGACGTTTAAACGTTTTTTCCAGGGTAGGGAAAGTCTCCTAAGAGTTTTTCGGATAAAAAGAACGGGAGTATTGTTAAAGGGAATCTCCTGTAGTTTATATGTAGCTGAAAAGAATATTTATTTGAATATATTTTGCCCAATGATGGAAGAAAGTGTAGAAATTTAGCGGGTTAACTTCTTGATTGATGATTTGATTGATATGTGGGGTTTAAGGTCCCAAAACCACTCTATGATTATGAGAGACGCCGTAGTGGAGGGCTCCGGAAATTTAGACCACCTTGGGTTCTTTAACGTGCACCCAAGTCTGAGCACACGGGCCTACAACATTTCCGCCTCCATCGGAAATGCGGGTTAACTTCTAATGCTCTGCTTGGCCACCTATGCTATTCAGGCTCATCGATGGCCGAAACCGGAAGTCATCAAGGCTTTGTGTTTGTAAACAGTGAAAGGGTCTATAGCTCTGCGATGTGCACCCGCCTCACCAGGTTGTAGTACCACGTATCATAATTACACCTAGCTCGAGCGAAATCGCGACCGGTCATCGGCCACGCTTAGCGCTTCCCTTGAGTGTGACCGTGGTATTAAATCACACTTTAATGTGCCGCGGGATTGCGAGTATAGCCCATGTTCTTCTTGTATTCAGCGACACTTTTCGGGCTGTCCAACATTTATCTCTAATTACATACTTAGCGCTGACTGTCACTGCTACCAGAAACATTTATTTCATCAACAATCACGAATGTTTTTCATATCAATAAAGATGCACTACCAAGCGTGAACGGAGGTGTTTCGACGGTAAACTGAGATATGGGTGGCAAATAGCCATATACATTATACCATCTGTCTTACATGAATGTACAGTTGACATTGTATCGGCACTCTCAGAACACTATTTTATTTCTTGTTATTCGGATATCTGTGACGCATGGATCAATCATTTTTGTCATTCATGCCCACATCCAGCATTTTTGAACTAATTATTATTACAATTACTAAAGGAAATCGTTACTCATCCCACTTGTGCTGCGCCAGCCGCTTACGTTTTTTGCACGCCCTTATATGCCCCAACTGTATTCAATACAAGCTTACTAAGATCTTGTAACACCAACACGGGCTGTAAAAAAAATCAAAATTTCCATTCCACCACACTGCGCACATAATTTATTTTTAATATACTGACCAAATGAACACACCTTTATGTCGTTAACAGAATGAAAGTGAAAGAAAGCAGGGTTTCAAACATTTCAGGCGAAAGAGGTAGGCTTCTAGGCACAATCATGAAGGAAGCTGCGACAAAAATTCATTTGTCCCTGCCGATTGAGGGCTTTCGAATTTTTTACATCATTCTTTTATTGAAAAAACAATGATTAACTACGGGTTTGTGCTACATATCAGAATTCATCATTTATTAGAACAAATTATGGGAACGTGAAGCGTAGCACTTAGGAAGTGAACGGGATAACGATATTCTATTCCTAGTGAAAACTTCAAGCACTTAGTACATGAAACCATTACAAACTTGTCATGCACTCACTACATTGCCTGAAGGGAACAGGCGCAGTAGCATTGTGCTTTTTTCAGTGGGTCGCCAGCTTTACACAACCAAGTCATGATAATCGCTTGTTCTGAAGCCCGATGGCAACAATTCGCTTGTACCATGCATTATTACTTGAATAATTTTGTTGCATGATGAAAAATGTATACAGGACTCGTGCGTTTACAAAACACGTGTTCCTTTGCCTGCATTTTCAAGCAAGAGAAGTTATTCTCTTTGTATACCCAAGCAAGTGCGTGGCCATGTTGTCGAACATCCACTTGCCGCGCTAACACCCCGGGTTTGATCCCCACTCTGACACAAAATTTTCTAGAGGCCAAGCTCCATTGGGTGCGGGTTGGTCCCTCCTTCATTTGTATGTAGTGCGTATGCAGTCACTTCTAGTTTATGAATTGCTCACTAGGTGGCACGGTGTGTATATGTCCTTGGTTCGGTTCGGGCTGTCACGGTGGATGGACGTTTTTTTTGAGCGCTCCGAATTGACTGCGCAGATAAGTGTTTTTGCATGTTTTGAGCTTGTCTTTATAATTATAAGGCAGCAGTTGAAATCTTCGTAGCACTTATTTTATGGTACGGCTTTTCCGGGGGCCAGTCACCAAGTATTTATTAGTTAGTGCGGGTGTGTGTGTTTGAAATTTTTTGTTGGTTTTTTTTTCCTTTTGCCACCCCGTGGGGGAGGTGCGAGTACATTGAACACGCAAAATTTTTTTAGTAGAGCTTAGACTTTCTTTTTCATAGTGCGGGGCTCGAGTTTAGTAATTATCGAGAATAGGGACAATTGGCGTCAGAAAGACATGGTTAAAAAGACTGTAAAATGTTCAGGATGTGGAGTGGTTTTGAAAGTGGACCCAAGTGTAGAAGCGGATGGAGAAGAGGCTGACGCGAAGTGTAGGCAATGTGATGTCGAGAAAAAAATGGGGAAAATGATGGTTGCCCAGAGCGAACTGCTGATGAGAATCGCCGAGCTCGAGACTGCGTTGGCGACAGAGCACGAGAAAACGAGGGCAATGGGAGAAAGACTGAAGTCCGCTGAGTAAGCACTAGTGAAGCTGAACAAAGAAGCGGCCTACGGAGAGAACAGCAGGGAACCAGCAACCAGAACGAGGGAGAAGGAAGAGCAAGCAAGCTTGGAAAAACAGGTTCAGTCGGTTCAATTGTCGCAAGGCCCAGGTTCAGTGAGGTAGTGGTGGGACTGGGAGGTGACAAAGCAGCCGGCCTCACAAGTGCAAGTAGCCCCCAGGGGAAGAACGCTCCAGCTGAAAAGTCACAGCATGTGATAATCGCCGGGGACTCGAATTCAAATCGATGCACAGAAGCCATCGAAGAGAGGGTAAGAGGTGACAAGAGGGTTGGAGTAGGGGTGTTCCCAGGACGCAAGCTTGAAGCAGTCATGAGGCAAGCAAGCGCAAAACTCAAAACTACAGCTGATAGACGAAACCTTGTGATAATTTCAGGCGGTTTAAACGATGTCTTAAATGAAGATACAGCAAGACTAGCAGCCACACTGGCCAAAGGCGTCGATGACATGCGCGCCACTTCTCCTAAGGTACAGGTAGTGATATGCACGATACCGGAGGTACCGGTGCATGATAGCAACCTGCAAAGAGCGGTTGTAAACGCAAACCAAGAGATGAAGCGGATGAGTCGAGAGAAAGGCTTTGAGGTGGTGGAAATAAACAGAGAGGTGCATAGGTGGGGTGGTTTTCAACGAGGCAGAATTCACTTCGATGGTCGGCTAGGTCATGAGGTGGGCTGGCTGCTTGGAGGACGCGCAGTAGCTTTTTTGGGGGCAAGCGAGCCCTTCGGGGTGCAGGATAGCTAGTAACGAGGAAAACAGCCAGGGAGACTCTTCGACAGGTGGTATGGACGGATACGAATCCAAAATGGCACCAGTATCTAAGATAGGTAGAGTACGGGGCATAAATAGACGTAGCCACAAGCGCCGAGCCAATTCAGACATAGGGTATATTAACACGCAGGGTGGTAGGAACAGGCTCAAGTGGGAAGAGATAGAAGAACAGCTAAGAGAGGCCGATGGTATACGGTTTTGTAGAAACACATCTCAGGGACATGGAACAACCTCCGAACAATCTGGACTACGCGTGGGAATATTGTAATAGAACAGAAGGCAGCAGAAAGGGGGGTGGTATTGGGGCATTCAATCATAAAAGTACAGACTGGCAAAGGGTCAAGCAGGAGTGTAAGGAACATTTATGGCTAAAAGGGAAAGTGGCAGGTGAAACGACACTCCTTCGTTTTGTGTACTTGTGGACGGGAGCAAAGGCCAGAGAGGAAAACCAGGCAATGGTAGAGTGTATATCAAAGGACATTCAAGAGTTAGGAAGAAAGTGCGAGATTATACTAGGAGACATGAATGCGCACATAGAAGATATAGATAGGTATACTGACCCGACAGGCAAAATGATCATGGATATGTGTGAAAGGCTTGATTCGATCATTTGCAACAGTACCGAGAAGTGTGAAGGGCAAATAACATGGGAGGTAGGAAGGCTGATGTCGACGATAGATTATGCCCTGGTGTCACATATGATGTATGATAAGCTCAGAGGAATGCACATAGATGAAGGTGGCTCCAGAAGCTGGGTAGTGATCACAAACGTATCGAGCTAAGTTTTGGAAGAGCAGTGAAAGTGGGAAGGAGACAAGATGAGCAACTACAGCAAAATTTTTAACTCAGAAAGGCAAATTGAAATAGCCACTAAACAAATTGAGAATGTAATCACGGAGGATAATTAGACAGTGTGGACATACACGAATCTAATTAGACTGTTTGAGCTAGAGCTTGCTAAGACGCGTGACAAGTCACCCCGGAAAAGAAGACACAAACCCAAACGTTGGTGGGATGAGGAAGTTAAGAGAGCCATAGCAAAACGTCAGGAAGCCTCTAGGGAACACAGACATGCTAAGCAGCCGGGTGAACCGACAGATGATGTTGAAAGAAAATGGGAAACCTTTCCAAGCTGTAGAAGGGATGCATCCCTTCTGATAAATGTAAAGATTCGAAGAAAAGGAGCTCAGTGGCTGGCAGAAGTACATAAAAAATAGAAGGGCAAGTGCGAAATTTCGGAATCATCTAAACTCCCTAAGAAATGAGACGAGCCGAGAGCAGAGGTTTTTAACTACAGCCCAAGGTGCTAGGCAAGAAGGGGACAAAGCTATTGAATATATAAGAACAAGGGTGACAGAAACATTTCAACAAAGAAGTGCTTTATGCACCACAATAGACAAGGACGAACCAAGTGGTGCAATGGCTCTATTTTCACAACGTGAGTAGGAAAGGGCTGAGAAAATGGTTCCGAGTAGTACATCAACAGGTCCAGATGGCATTCCAATTATGGTGATAAAGACATTAGGTCCGAAGTCTGAGCAGGCTTTGCGAGAGACAGTGAGCAAACTAATAATCGATGGGGAAGTTCCCGATGGATGGAAACTTAGAAGGATGAGCATGATCTACAAAGGAAAGGGGGACAAAGCTGACAGAACCAACTACCGTCCCATAACAGTCACATCAGTGGTCTACAGGCTGGCGATGCAGATTATAAAGGAAAGACCGCAGGCATGGATAGAGGATGAGGGGGTGCTGGGAGAACTGCAGAATGGGTTTCGAAAATACAGGAGGCTGGAAGACAATCTGTTCTCACTGACGCAGTGCATAGAAATAGCAGAAAAGGAACACAGGCCCCTGTGGCTAGCATTTTTGGATATCAAGGGAGCGTACGATAGCGTGGTTCAAGAGGAATTGTGGGGAATACTGGACGCACTAGGCGTGGAACATGTAGTCACTAATCTTCTAACGGATAACTATAAAGGTAACAAGGTAGTTATAAAGTGGCGAAAACAGGTATCCAAGCCTGCAGAGGTAAAACGGGGGCTTAGGCAGGGGTGTCCCCTGTCACCCTTATTATTCATGATTTACCTACAAAGATTAGAGGCCAAATTAGAGGGACGTGGACTGGGCTTCAACCTCTCTTTAGACAAACAAGGAGAACTCATTGATGAGGCACTACCAGCATTAATGTACGCAGATGATATAGTGCTAATGGCCAACAACAAGGAAGATTTGCAGAGATTGATGGACATCTGCGGTAATGAGGGAGATAGGTTAGATTTCAGATTCAGTAAGGAAAAATCAGCAGTCATAATTTTCAGTGATAACGAAGGTAGTGAGCTTAGAATACAGGAGGTCACGCTAGAGATAACACATAAATACAAATATCTGGGCGTATGGATAAGCAATGGGACCGAGTACTTGAGGGAACACGAAATATACGTGACGACTAAAGGTAACAGGAATGCAGCAGTGATGGAAAATGGGGCACTGTGGAATTACAATAGGTATGATGTTGTGAGAGAAATATGGAAAGGGGTCATGGTTCCTGGGCTGACGTTCGGCAATGCGGTCTTGTGCATGAGATCAGAAGTTCAAGGATGATTAGAAATTAAGCGACGTGGAATAGGTAGGCTTGCTTTAGGAGCTCACGGGAATACACCAAATCAGGGAGTACAAGGTGATATGGGATGGACATCATTTGAGGGCAGGGAAGCTAGCAGCAAGATAAAATTTGAGGAGCGATTGAGAGAAATGGGGGAGGAGCGTTGGGCTAGGAAAGTTTTAAGCTACTTGTACACGAAGAATGTCGATACAAAATGGAGGAAGCGAACCAGAAATTTACTGATAAATACTTAGAAAACAGCAGGTGCCCAAACCAAAAAGAACTATCGGTTAAGAATAAAGTGAAGGAAAGTGAGACTGACATGTGGAGAATGGGCATGATTAAGAAGTCCGCACTAGAGATCTGTCGAACGTTTCAGCAGGAAATATCGAAGGAAAGGGCCTATGATAATACTAGGGGTAGTTCTCTACTGTTTGAGGCCAGGACGGGAGTACTGCGAACCAAGACATATCGGGCCAAATACGAAGGGGTAGACACAGTATGCAGTGCGTGTGGAGAGGAAGAAGAAACTGCCGAACACTTGGTAATGTTCTGTAAAGGGCTTCACCCTATAGTTCAGGATGATGACGCGGAGTATTTCAAATGCACTGGGATTTAGGGACCGGGAGGGCAAAATAGACTTTAAGCGGGTAGACTCAACTAGAAGGAGGTTATCTGATTGGTGGCTAGAGTCAAGCCACGAGTGAAAATTATACCCTTCACTGCAAAGCACGAATCCTCAAACTCACTTTAAAAAAATAAATCTAGTTTTTGGTTCATTAAGTATTACGGCTTGGTGGCGCTAGCCACCACCCGATCTAAAGGTTACAGCCATATCCATCCATCCATCCAACCTTGGAAACAATATCACTGGATGGCGTAAGAGGTTTTCATATAGTTAAACTGTCCGTACATCCAGCACGTGCTCTAGTGTAATATGAGCGGACGGGCGGATGCTTCGCCCCACTCATCTTTTACTCCGTAGATATAACATGACATTTCATTTGCGTCGTGCTCGATGTCGTTTTCGCGCATAAGAATAATTTTTGCTCCCAACCAAAGACACCAACGCAGGAATTTCTGCGAAACGAGCTTTTCAACGCTATCAACGTAGTATTCAAGGATTCGGCTTTCAAGAGTTATATTGTTGGTCATCGCTGAAAATCGGCTTATTGTCAAGCGTAACCCCGTGAAAAAGGATGAAATCATGGGTATAAATTCCCCATCGGGGCGCTGCTTTTCACCATTGAGCAAAGTAATGGAAGGGTACAGTGCGGAATTCAGAAATTACTTGGTCTTTGGCCTCACTTACTGCGAGTGTGTCATCTTTAGCGCGAAAGACTCGTGGCGGTCGGTGCAAGGTTCAGAACTTCTGCATCCAGATGCGTCATTTTGTTATGTTGTAAACAAGAATTATACAAATTCTACTATATCAGTAACTACCGGAACATTGACATCGAACGATTGGGGGCACAGACTTAGAGAATACGAAGTGAAATTAGTGGCTTTTAGCATTCTCCTAAATGTTGACAGCTAAAGTTATGAGATCATAAGAAGGGCAATCTGGTGCTGGAATTCTCCACCACCACAACCGCTACCTGTAATTGATATTGTTCAAATGAAAAAACAACGCAATAAATATAATCTACCTAGGATTTATTGGGTTTCAAGTACGAGCCCTCGAACAGCAACTTTTCGGCGCAATACCACGAAGCATAAGTTGCAGTCTTCGTGGCACAGTCAAACCAAAATATTTTAAACTCGCCAAGTGTGGAAAATATAGTTCGATGTACCGAGTCACTTGATACGCAACTTGTAATGGAATTAATCGAATGGTGATAATGGTATGCAAGCTGGCTTCACGGCATTGCACAAAGAATTGTAAGGAAGACACCGTCTAGGCAATACAAATAGTGTTTTTTGGGTTTTATTTTGTGATTTTTCGTAGAGATACAGGTTTACACGGAGCAGCAAGTTATATGACAGGAAACGTGGTATTTATGTGAACAGAGCTTCAAAATATAGTTATATGCAGCTATGCGTACTCGACGGGCACCCCTTGCGTCTGGCTCGGCCCTAGTGCCGGCATTGGTCATCAATTATATACTCTACGTGATTTTCGAAATTATTTATGTATAGGTGACGTATGGCTATTCCCCCCACGTTCTACTTTATTGAGCGTCATCGATTTACACGTCCCGGACGGCTCCGGACGGCCCCGGACGCTGACGCCGCATTCGTTTTTCTCGGGGACCAACTGGAAGCTCCGCCCACTGGTTCGGGGTCACTCTGACGCATGTTCGTTTTTCGCGTGCCTGACGGCCTGCAGATTACCCGAGACCGCCCGAACAATTTATTTCGGGCAGCTGGCAGACGACAGCGTGGTGCGACATAACACATGGGAGGTGGAACAAGACGACGAAGCTGTTGCTGCTTGGCTAAGTAGCTCTGTCTGCATTTATCGTTATTTTTGTTTTTATTATGGCTCAACACTGCTCAAGACGTCGGATGACTCGGAAAGGTACCTGCCGTATCGGCGACCGACGGGTGCTGCACAGCCCTTAGCGTCGAAAGGTGCTAGAAGAAACGAAACAAGCATCAGTGAGAGCGCCGCCATGACCTCCCAAGGTGTGACACCAGGTCAGAAGCACCAGCTGGTTTGCGCAAGTTTACCTGACTGCAAGCGAGAACACAGCGTTGAATCAGAGGACGAATCCGCTGTCGTCGGGGACCACAATAGGGCGAACCTCACAGATCTAGACATAGACGAGGGTGGTTTCCGCCTTGTGCGACATCGCAAAGATAGGACGGTGGGCATTCCTGGGTTAGTTGCTCCAACATACGAAGAAGCTAACTTGAGGCAAATGAATCCTATTGACCTATACTCGGAAATTGAAACGATTCTCGGTGGAGCCCCAGTTAAGGGCCATTTCACAGCACAGGGAGCCCTGCTCTTGGATATAGAGACAGAACACCAAGCTAATATGCTTATAGAGACCAACACTATCTGCAACCTTGCCATATCTGCCCGTGTACCACACAGCTACATGAAAAATACATGCATTATAAAAGGAGTCCCAAGATGGTACTCGGACGAAGAGCTGTTAACTTACCTGAGACATCAGGGAGTATCCCACGCAAGAAGAACCATACGACGGGTCCAAACCTCATCCTTCCAGTGGGAATCAAGGCGCACTGACTTTGTGGTTCTCACATTCGCTCCCAAATCGGAACGGCCAGAGAAAATCAACCTTGGCTTCACCAGACATGAGCTTCTAGACTACGTGGAGACGCTGCCACGCTGCTTTAATTGTCAGCGTTTTGGACATGTTGCTATGCACTGTCGTGTGGAACAAAGGTGTAAGCGCTGTGGGGGCCTCATGAATTTAGGACGTGTACAAGTAAAGAAAAACTTGTGTGTGCAAACTGTGGCGGCGACCACCCAGCTAGCTACGGCCGATGTCCAGCACAAACAGCTGCGCAGCGAAGAAATAAGACTTTTGTCTTCGGCCCGAAGACTGTGAACGAACCATCGCTCAAAAAGAAGACGTCCAGCGCGCCACAACTTAGCGGTTTGGATAACGAGTACGCAGGAAATTTTCTGCGCCTAAATCCGACAAGAGCTGCTACTGATTGATTGATTTGATTTATTTTAGGGGTTTAACGTCCCAAAACCACCATATGATTATGAGAGACGCCGTAGTGGACTCCGGAAATTTCGACCACCTGGGGCTCTTTAACGTGCGCCCAAATATGAGCACACGGGCCTACAACATTTCCGCCTGCATCAGAAATGCAGCCGCCGCAGCCGGGAATTGAACCCGCGACCTGCGGGTCAGCAGCCGAGTACCTTAGCCACTAGACCACCGCGGCGGGGCCAAGAGCTGGTACTGAGTCAACGCAAGTGCTCAACGCTGGTGAGAAATGTATCACGAAAAAGTCCGCCAAGCGCACCTACGCTGATGCACTGAGTCCACCTCAAGTATCATCTGGAAGCAAACAGCAAGAAAACCTCGAGCACGTTATTCGCGCTCTGTTGACCACACTACGTTCACACGTCCCTAACATGCCTGCGAGTTCAACGGAGGACATGTTGAAAGCAGTCATGGCTCTAGAGGCAGTGTTACTCTGGTTTGCTTCCACATACACACAGTAAAATAATAGCAATATCTCGCCCACCTGGTCTCGTTCGTCCTTCAAAAGTGCCCATAATAATGCAATGGAACTGCGCCGGTCTTATAAACGTCTGTGCGAATTCAACCTTTTCCTGCACGAGATTCCAATACCAATTCTAGCCCTCTCCGAAGCCGGTCTACCGAATGCAAAGACGCTCCCAGGGTACACCCGGCACGACAACCCGAGCATAACGTCGTTTGCAAATGGAAGCGCAATGATATACATAAGGCAGGGAAATACCTCACGTCGCCTTACCACTGCAGGACCCCTGTTCCAACTCACTGGAAGTCGCTGCTGTGCAAGTTTGCCTGGGAAACCGAAAACTGAGTGTGGTATCGGTGTACATAAGCGCACAAAAAAGGTCTCCATTAAGACTTTCCTAAGGACCTTTGCACTCGATGTCCCGCTCCTCGAATAATCTGTGGTGATTTGAACGCGCACCATCCACTCTGGGGAGATAAGAGTGTGAATTTTTGAGGCAAGGAACTTCTAAGAACTGCGGATGCTGCCGACCTATGTGTGGCGAACGATGGCGAACCTACATTTTTCAGGCCACCAGAATCATGGAGTGCAATAGACCTCGTACTTCACTCCACGGACCTTCTGGTATCATCTACCACGGCTCCAGACAGGATGGGCAGCGACCATTTCCCCATCCTCAGCAATATCCTGGGATTTCGAACTGCTGGTCGACAATTCTGCAATGTAACACGCTGGGACACCTACGGAGAAGCGTTAGACAAATCCACTGGTGAGCTGTTTGCAGATATGTTGCAAAGCAAGCAAGCGGCAACTTCGTTGCTGAAACTGCCAGACCATTTTCCTGCTCCTGACGTGAAATTGAAGAACCTCTGCGCAGCACGTAGACAAGTGGAGCGGAAAATAATGAGAACAAAAGGAAATCCGTCTCCGAAAACCGAATATAACAGGATAAACGCTGTGATTCATCGCCATACAAAAAATTAGGACGAAATCAATGGGCCACTTTCTGTGAACGTTTATCAACGTTTACGCCCTTGACAAGAATATGAGCAGTAATTAATAGCCTTTCTGGGAAGATCCGTTCGCACAGGCCTTTCGAAGCACTCGCTTTGAAACAAGGGATACATTTGCAAACTCTTGAAGAGAAATTGGCAGACGTGTACACATCTGGCAGATCAGCAGGGGCGGCGAGTCCTCTGTCACCCCAGTTTTTTCACACGATGGATGCGCCATTCACCTTTCGAGAGCTGGATATGGCACTTAGCAAATTAATACGACGCTGTGCCGTTGGTCCCGATTTGATCAGCAATCAAATGCTGACAAATCTGCCATATGAGCGAAAGGGTTTTTTTAGACATATTTAATCATGTCTGGAGCACGGGAGAGTTCCCATTTGTTTGAAAGACAGCATGGGTGGTGCCAGTTCTAAAGTCTAGAAAGGATCCTGCGAGCCTCGCATCATATTGACCGGTATCTCTTACATCATGCGTATCTAAGTTGATGGAAAGATTAATATGTATAAGATTAACTTGGTACCTTGAACAAGAAAGACGATGGCCATCGTGTATGACCAGATTTCACCCACGACTAAGTGCCCAGGACAGTGTTTTGAGCCTATTAAGCCACATAGAGCAACCCCGCGTCAGTGGACTTTTGATACTCGCCGTCTTCATGAACGTTGCCAAGGCATATGATTGTGTGCTTCAGGCAGGCATCGTGAACGGGCTCCAAGCCATGGGTGTGTCGCGAAATGCTCTTCGGTTCGTACATGAATTTCTCAGAGACCGCTGTGCCCGTGTTAAGCTTGGAAATGTAACGAGCGAAGAGAGACGCGTTTCCCTCGGCGTCCCACAAGGAAGTGTTCTATCTCCCTTGCTTTTTAGCGCTGCCATGGCCAGCCTTCCTGACAATCTGCACTTAGCTCTGAAAGCATTGAAAATATCCATCTACGCTAATTACATCAGCATTTGCATCTCAGGGTACTAGCACAAACGTTTGGCCCGGAGAGCACAAAGCGCTATTTCAATCATTGAGCGTCACTTGTTGACACTTGGCATTTTTATCAGCGGAAAATTCGGCCTTCATGCTTTTCCCGGGAGCGCGACGGAAGTCGACATGTCTGTCGCTGAATATTCGAGGCCACTCAATTTGTTGTGCAACAAGCGTCCGTTTCCTAGGCATTACCATCGACTACAAGCTATCATGGCGACGTGCGGCTGATGGTATAGTCACTGCATCAGTGCGAAGAATCAACGCTCCTCGTCGCATGGCAAGGGTCCGTTGGGGCAACAATCCTATGTACATGCCTAAATTGAATGATGCGCTTATAACAAACCGCATTCTTTATCAGCTACGCATGATATCACCATCACCGAGCCACTTCGAACGCCTAGAGGCGGTGCACAGAAAGGGTATTCGCTTGGCGATGGGAGTCCCTCAGGCGGCTTCAAACACGAAAGTCACCAATGAAGCCGAGTCTCTTTCGCTCCGCGTTTTGGCGTCTCAGGCCTTAATGACGCAGCTGTCAAGACTGGGAGAGTCCTCCGCAGGCATGGCGCTTCTCCGGCGGCTAAGATCAAGAACTGGCTAACATTTCAACGCGGCACTAAACACATTTCGATATTTAGGCTTGAAACTGCCAAAACGGCGCCCTATGGACCCGCCATGGTGTTTTGTGGATGTTGCGTGTAACTTCAGCGTACCCAATCTACCAGCGAAGGGCACCATTCCAGCCGTGGAAGCCAAATGTCTTGCGCTGGACCACTTGAGCACCATGCACCGCAGCCACCTACAAGTGTACACCAACGAATCAGTGTGCACACAAACGGATAGCTGCGCAGCGGCGTTCTGCATCTCCTGCCTTGGCGTGTGATGGTCGGGCCGCATGAGTCGCGTGGTTTTGTCCACAGTGGTAGAAAGCGCTGCAATCACGGCGGCTTTGCGAAAATTGTGATCATTTTCTGCACGAGATGTTGTAGTACTGACGGACTCCCAATCAGCGCTACAAAACTAAATCGTGGTCTACCTCAAGAAAAGTTTACCAGGCAATCTCTGGCACTAATTAAACACCTAAATAGCAAGACCTTTAATATAAAGTTACAGTGGATCCCATCCCACGCTGGCATTGAAGGCAATGAAAAAGCTGATGCCCTTGCATGCGAAGCACATACATCTGTTCCAAAAGTAAAAACTCCCAAGACTTACCAGAACAACAAAGATGTGATACACAATCATTTCAAGGCGATCTACAAGTTTCCACACCAAGCATATGTAATTCATGGACTTTCTCGTGAATAAGCGACGCTGTTGTACCACATAAGAACCGGCTCCGCATACACCCCGGCCTGGTCATTCAAGACTGGGAGATACGCTTCCTCGTTTGTGCCTTCTGTGGTGACATCGGGGAGATTGAACATTTCATTTGGCTTAGCCCACAGTTTGATATGCAAAGAGCAGCGATGATCCGCACCTTGCGAAAAGGCTGTCATAGGCACCGGACAGCTGATGACGTCATTTTTCTTGAAGGACCCGCGGCAACTAGGAGGAACGTGCAACGAATTTTGTTGGTCTTCCTGCGAGACACTGGGCTGTCTGACACGTGGTGACAATTTCCAAATTCAGGAGATGCTCAGGCGGAACGATTGCCGGCAATGCAGGCCAGGCTAACCGCGCCTGCTGCAACACCACCACAACCACCACCACCAAATGCTCTGCGGCCATCTTAAGTTAGACACGGGAAATTTTCGATTCGCTCTTGCTCTCTCTTTGCTTTTCTGTCCGCTTCTCGCATGTTTCTGGATTTCGAATTGTTTGCGCACCCAGTTTTTGTTATCGGTGTTCTGAGTGACGTCGAGCATATGCGTATTCCCGAAGGTCGGGCAAACACGCGTTATGCTCGCTAGGAGAAACAGTGGTGAAACGACCGCGCCGGTCTACAATGCACACGCGCTTGAGTAGTTAACTTACAGTAAGTTGCATCACAATAAAAATAGGTATAATCCACTTCCTAACTGCTGTTTAGGTTGCAAACGGGTCAGCGTTGTGGCCTGTGTTTCAGCTATGGAGGGAGCAGACGGCATAGTCAGGCATAGCAGACACCACAGCGGATGCAGTCAGCCGCAGTCAGCATCAAGCGCGCAGATGGCCCGGGGCTACTAGGGCTGGCTCGGGACATTTAGATCACGTGAATGTGACGTAGCCACCTGTGAGCCGAGGCATCCGTGAGCCGTCCGCGAGTGATGCGGGACTTGGTAAATCGATGAAGCTCATTGATTGTGATTATCGACAGCTTTGCGTTGGACAACGCGTTTTTCTGCTTCACGGCATCCATAAGGTAAACAAAACGCATGGAGATGCGAACAGGCAAGATTTCAAGGAATCATAAAGGAAAACGCCGAGCGCTTTATGGTACGCGCACACCACCAAGCTAAACTATACTCGCGCTCTCTAATGGGTGCATAAAAATTTGAGGGAAAAATCAGTAGGGAGCATCAAGTGAAAATATTGAATCCTATGCAGCCTCGATAAATTGGAATTCCGGCTTTTTCTGAATGACTAATAGAACAATTTTTTCGTTATCTGCTAGGAGTAGTGAAATAACAAAAATGCACAAATAACAAACTCACAATTCAAAAGTAGGCCCGCTCTTTGTAGCACAAAGGGAAAATTGACCACTCATTTTCCCCCAGAACAAGTTGCACAAGAATGTTGCGATTATGGACACCTGCCCACGACAGCCTCCCCGTTGTTTACTGCAAAATGACGCGTCATTCATTCTACTTTTGGCCAGCCCACCAAAAGGCACATTGCAACGCAGGGAAGCAAGCTGTCAACCGTTTTCAGGCACACATGCTGTTTTCACAACAAGACTACATCCTGGATATATAAGATTAGCCAATACAGGTTGCAGCTTTCCCTGTGTTACAGCTACAACCAACGTAGTGGTGTCGGGTGGCATTTACCAAAAAGAGAAAGGATCTCGATTAAACGCAATAGGTAGAACTAAACTATGCACGAGTAAAAGTAAAAAAACACTATTGAAGTAAATGAAAAATGTTGCGAAGAATAATTACTTGACGACGGTTAAACCACTGTTACGCTATTGTTTCAGTTTATTAACGTCTTGCAGCAAATACTGGCTAGCCTGGCAATGTAGATTGCGCCCGATTATATATTTAGCGTGAAATACCATAAAAAACCCTGCCATCAGCACACAAAACAAAATTGAGGTAAGTATTGGCGCTTTCGGGCTTGTTTATATATTTTGGCACTGTTATTGACTTAGATATCAACCAAAAGCAGCATTCTTTGCAATGACATTGCTGCGTTTTTTTGTGAATTAAGGACAAAAGCGGCCACCATAAGCAAACTTTGCAATCAATTCTCGCTGCCCCAATCAGCAAACTGCCTTGCTCATTACCATTTCCAGAAAGACACTAATGCGTTTCCCAAGAGGAGATGGATTCGCTGTCGTCCTCCACAGTCTGAGTATTAGATGCGCGTCTCTCATTACTTTCTTTTTCCGATTACAGGCTACTGCCTATCGTGCAACATGCAAACTGTTTCGTCCTCGGTTCGATGAGACACGACGAGTGCTGCTGGTTTTGGCATAATACCCCGCAATTCTCTCGGATGTCTGAGGAGAGAAAGCGTCGCTCTAAACCCGATTGCGGGAGCGCATCTTTCGGAATAAGACCTTTGCTAATGTGCAAGTCACGAAAATTGCTTAGGCGTGAAATGGCGGTTTTCGAGTGAAAACACCATCTTCGAAGATGCGGATTGAATGCCTAGCCGATTCCACGTGAGGACGAGCGCTGCTTACGGCCATCAGGACACGTGAGAACTCGCAATTTTCAGCTCCCTGATTCCATTGGTGGGGTCTTCTACGTATTCTGTTCTGTTGAGTTCTAACTGTTTTGCTGTGGAGAGGTTGAGGTCTATTTTAGCTCTCTGTGTCTAGAAGTGTTTTGTTAGTTATTATTCTGATTCTGCCGAGTTTCTAAGGCTGACTGAAGTATTAATACAACACCAAAAATGCCTAGCTCGTGATGATTGGTCATGGATTGCCAATCTTCCAGGATTATATGATGATACGTGTATAGAACTGTCGCTCCGGCACACCTGAAATGGCACCCAAAAGGAGGAAGACGACAACGTGGTTGTGGTGGGTTGGACTCTCAAGCTTCTCATATTGGCCTGCATGACGTTGCGCTCTTTAAGGTGTTAGGAAGACCCGCTATTGCCGAATAAATCTTCCCCGTAACACCTTTTGGTGGATGTGCGGGGTAGAGGGTAAACGTTCTTCTTGGTGATCCGATTCAGGTGGCGATAGTCGACGCAAAAGCGACAGGTGTTGTCCTTCCTTTTAACTAAGTTCACAGGGGATGCCCAAAGACTCGATGAAGGCTCCATAACGCCTTTGCTCAGCATTTTATCGACATCCGTCTGTATAAATTGGCGTTCAGCATGTGATACGCGATAAGGGCGTTTGTGGAGTGGACTGGCGTCGCCGGTGTCGATGCGGTGGGTTACGGTACTTGCACGGCCCAGGGGACGGTCGTCGACGTCAAAGATATCCAGGTAGGAAAATAGAGCAGCCCGGAGTGCTGCAACTTGGGAAGGTAAGAGGTCGCCGGATATCATTTTGTCGAGGAACGCCTCATATTGCGGTGTGATGACAGGTTTCGCCACAGTCTTAGTGTAAGGGGTAAAAGAACAAATCTAACATTCATCAAGGATGAAAAGATCTGCTAAAGTGATGCCTTGAGGAAGAACTTGAGTCGACGTAGAGAAGTTCAGAACTGGAAGTAGCACCGTGTTGTTAACAACAACCACTACAGTATGTGGTAGTGCGATGTGGTGCGTAAGGATCAAATCAATGAGGGGAGCCACCAGATAGTCTCCAGCCGGAACAGACACGGGAATGTACATAGCAGCCTGGGGCGGTAGCCATAGAAACTTCACGAATCGTAGCCGAGTGTGACTTGGTGGAGTGAAATCGGTGAACAAAGGCAATTTGAGCCGTAAGATACCGGTAGAACAGTCCTTGAGGGCGGAGTGAGCGGTTAAGAGATCAATTTCAAGGATGACGTCGTGTGGGCAAGCATCCAGGACTGCGAAGAGGACGGAAGTGTGGTGGCCGACAACAGTAACGCGGGCTGTGCACATGCCAAGCACCGATGTTCGACTTCATTGGCCACTCGAACAGTAGAAAACATAGCAAGGGTGAGAACCTTTTTCAGGCGAGATCGAAGTGTTGAACTCATAACAGATAATGGGCACTAGTGTCAATTAGAGCAGTAATGGCGTGGCCATCAACGAACACTCGAAGTAAATTGCGTCTTGCTTTGTAGCCAGTTAGGGTCCTCGTTCCGAGTCGTCAATGAGCCGCCATCCCCAGAAGCTGCAGTCGTTAGTTTCCCGGGGATGACCAGAATAAGCCGGTGACGGAGAGCAGCGGCGTTGAGGGGAGCGTGATGGCTGACCCTGAGGTACGGCGAGCGGCTAGACTAGTTTCTTTGGGCGACGACGTCAGCGTGGGACGGTTCGGAGCGTGGACATGAACGGCGAGGTGAAGGGTCCTGAAGAAGGTCATCCGTAAAAGCGGGTTGCGAATAGAGTCCACGGTCCTGATGGCGGTTGACATTAGGAAAGATTGGCCGAAAATACCACCTGTTGCGGCAATGGCGGGAGATGTCCCAACTCTAGAGCAAAAAGAGCAGTTGGGTTGATCATCGCGCGTGCGCCATTTCGGTAGCGTGGTAGAACCTGAGGAGTCGAAGTTTCCGCAGCGACAAGTGGAGCAGAGTGGTGGTCAATGTAGTGGGTGGAAGTGCTCATAGGCTGCGGCACTGGCCTGGTGGGCTGGGGAACCTGGACGCCCAAGTTAGCGAACTCCTGATGTACGACAGCTTGAATAACCGAGACTGTTGCCCAGTTGTCTTGCGCAGACTGATAGGAAGCGCGTGCCATGGCCTCCAGCTCCTGGCGAACAATCCTTTTGATATTGACAGGAGGCGCAAGTGAACGGGGCGCTGCAGAATCCTCGAAAGACTAAGTCGCAGCGGTGTTTGGTAGTCTCGTGAAGTGGTGGGTTATTCGCCTGCTTTTAGCTTGTTCATATCGTCGGCATTCGGTATGATGGAGTCGACAGTGGTACAGTTCTTACACATTAGTAGGTTGAAAGCATCATCGGCAATGCCTCTCAACACATTGCTGATCTTGTCCACCTCGGGCATGTTTTTGTCAGTCTTCCGGCACAGTGCCAGTACGTCTTAAATGTACGTCACGTAGGACTCCATCGATGATTGAACACGCGACGCGAGTTCCTGCCTGGCAGCCATCTGATGAGCAACTGACCGACCAAACAGGTCGCGAAGTTTTTGCTTGCATGTGTCCGAGCTGGTTAAGTTTTATTCATGCGTCTTGTACCAGGCGCATGCTGTACCCCGTAGGTAGAAAAGAATATTTGTCAGCATAAGCATCTCGTCCTACCTGTAGTGCTTGCTGACGCACTCGAATAATGCGAGCCATTCTTCGACGTCCGTGCTGTCCGTCCCGGAAAACGTGCCACGGTCAAGAATATGCGGGGAAATTACAGGTGATGGAGCCGGCACGGATGGCGAGGCCTGAGGGCCGGTTTCAGGCATCGCGGCTGGACAACGCTGGTGTCCACTGCGGAGTTCCATAGCCTGTTTGAGGGAAGACCCCGCACCTTCCACCAAAAGATGTTACGGGGATGATTGATTCACCAACAGACAATATACATATATATATATATATATATATATATATATATATATATATATATATATATATATATATATATATATATTGTGACGACGAAGACCGAAACTGGCACTCTGGCAGAGATGCGCATGCTAGGCGAGCGAGGAAGACGAAGCAGAATAAGAACAGCTGGCCCAGGATCGGGTGTTGTCTCTTTTCTCTTCATTAAAATGGCACAGTTCGACTGACAAGTGAATCATTGCGGGAAGCCACCGGTACGCGTCTTCGTGGTTCGTTGGCATCACGGGCTTCTCCATCAAGGAACGCCGTTCACGCTTCCTTGGCAATGGGGTCCCACCCGCCGCTTCAGCTACCCTTCAAACCACCAGTGGACGGCATCCAGTCTTCCCCTGGGGTTGAAGGGCTTGACCTCATTGACACCCTGCCACCATTTCGCGGCAGGTATCCGCACAGGCTCCTGTCCTTTGGGAAGGCCGTTCACGCTTCCCATGGCCTACATTCTTGTTGCCGCACTCTTTCAACATACGAGCTGCCAGGAAACGCCGTCCAGGCTTCTCTGCTCGTCAACTTCACCGGCGTGAGTGCTGCAACCACTACTCATTCGAAGACCGTGATCAGTGACTCTTCGGACTTCACACACGACAGCGCCTTGCACCTGCGGCATACCATCGCACTACTCCGCGTCAAGACCAACGAACTGACAGCATCAATCTCCGAGCGAGCTCCTACGATGTTGCCAGAATCGCGTGCCACTAACGCCCGCCGTGTTGGATGTAGCTGCTTCGCACGACCTTGAGACAAGCCCATTGGAGCAACGCAGGCAGCTTTGGGGCGCAACGCAGGCAGCTTTGGGGCACCCTCCTGCAGCCCTCAGACCTGCTCGACGGCGTTGCCTCAGTGATATTCGCATTCTTACATGCCGCCCCACCATCGCCGTCTACCTACGAACTGCCGGAATTTGACGGGTCCGGAACGACGCCGACAGCTGGGTGGCAACCGCCAACGCGCAAGCAATGCGCGCGGCTTGGACAGAGAATCATAAATGGTATGTGGCCATACACCGTCTTCGCGAAGGTGCAGCGGCGTGGCACCGGTATGAAGGTTGGACGCAACAGTCATGGGCGGAGTGGAGCTTCAAGCTCATAGCTGCTTTTGGTCCGATTCCCTGTGCTACCTTGCCCATGTAACTCGACCTTCTCTCAGGACGGAACTCGGGAAAAGCCCGACCTAGAGGATGCGATTCGAGCCCTTACCATCCTGTCATCTCTCGGTGACCAATGTGTAGAGAACAATCACGATTATGTAACTATGCCTTGCACAGGCATTTTCGCTGTCGTATTTAGAGCTGCTGAGGAGCACCAGCCCGACGGTGCAGCTGTGTCCGGCGGATCCCTGATGGCAAGCTTTGCCAACGCTCTGCAAGAGGCCCCAACGCAGGCCGTCCGGTCGACTTAGAGGCACCGGCCCCCATCCTACTGGACATTCTACCACCTAGTGAGACAAGTATTTCCGCTGAGACTAATAACATCCCATCTGACCAGATGAAAGATGGTATGCGTGCGACGCATGCACTGCCTGAATCGGTAGAGTCTCCGATTTTCGGAACGGCTTCCGTCGAGGATTTCCCGCCAGTACGCAGCGTGGCTTCGAGAATCGCTGACTTCATAGCGTCCGGGAGCCTCATAGCGACAACGCTGCGCAAATCACGGACTACGCAAGTCACGGCGCAGGAGCCACGCCACAGGTCAGCACGACGACTTCACCCCAAGATTGTGCAGATGTCTAATCGCACCGAAAAATATCGCTCGATCCGAAGAAAATTGCGCAGACGGCTGCATATGATGCTACGCGTTTTGTTGCCGGATCCACCGTTTCCTGTCCTGTTTTCTAAAATGTGCCGGGACAAAAGAAGGTGTTTTGGGAATTAACCTCCGACCATGTCAATCCAGTTGGGGCAACCCGCCAGAACCATCTTCAAGAAAACCACACTACCGCAGAAAACTTCTACCACGAGAATGCCTGCTCAGTCGACCAGAGGAAAACTGGATTCAAACTACTTTCTTGGAAATCTCGCAGCGTAGCTGAGGCTGTAGACTGCTACGCGACAGTCAATGTCATCCCACGGAGTCATCATCAACAAAGGGACCAACCAGGACCCAGTCCCCACCACGACATGGCCAACGACCCAGGCGACATAGCCAGTGTCGGTCGCCAGAACCAGTTTCGACAAACTTCCAGCGTGGTCGGGGCCGACCACGATGATGCAACCAACCCCACCCACCTGAAGCAATGTCAACTGCTGCAGCTAGCCTCAGCCACATGAACATTGTCGTGTGCCCATCGATAATGCTTGCAGTCATGGCCGAGTGTGACGACGAAGACCGAAACTGGCACTCTGGCACAAATGCGCTTGCTAGGCGAGTGAGGACGAAAGCAAAATAAGAACAGCTGGCCCAGGATCAGGTGTTGGCTGTTTTCTCTTCAATACAATACAATATATATATATATATATATATATATATATATATATATATATATATATACATATATATATGTGACGCATTCACAAGGTGATTCTAGGAGAAACCGATGAAGAGGAAGTGCGCGTGCATTAGAATAAACGCATGGCATCTGGACCACGACGTGTCTCCATTTTGTAGCGTCACACAAGTCGACAGGATCGACCTCATCAACGTGCCATGGCTAAGCCAAAGCCCCCGCTCAACATACAGAAGTTCAAGGGAACACCAGAAGACGTCCCCATCGACAAGTGGCTTCTTCTTTTCGACATGAAGGCAGCCGAGGCATCATGGACTCACCGCGATCGGGTCACTCACTTCAACGAATACATTGAAGGGGAAGCGTTCAAGTGGTACCTGACAGAGATTTTCGGCAACGGCGAGACAACTTGGGGCGATATCAAGCGTGACATGCAAGCCCGCTTTGCTTCGACTGACGGAGATGCCTTCCGTCTCTTCATTCACTACCGACTGAAAGGAGGGCAGACCATCAAGGACTACTACGACGAGAAAAAGCGACTGGGTTCCTTGGCTGACCTGAAAGAGTGCCACATCATTTCTGGGCTGACTGATGGTGTTCCTCCTGATGTGGAACTGGCGCTCGCTGGACTGTCTTTCAACTCGTCATTAGAGTGGCTCACCGCTGCTCAACGGGTCGAGACATCTTTAAAACGGGTGAGAGGAGTTTCCTTTACTCGTAACGCTAGTATCGCATCAAGAGCTCCAAGTCTCTTCAGCAGATCGCAGCATCCGACAATAACTCTTCAACCGCGTGCCCCGCAAAACGAATGTAGATACTGCTCAGCTGCTGGTTTCCCACGACAGTTTCACTGGCACAACGAATGTCCGCGTCGCGGCAATGTGTCCGCTATTGATACTGAACAGGGAAACGAGGAAGGCGACCCAGAGTTTCATTAATACACTTCAGTGCTCTCATCAACGGAAAGCCAGTAAATGCAATTCTCGATACAGGAGCAACAATTACTTGTATCAGCGAGGATGTGTACAAACAGCTAAAGCTTCAGTTGATGAGAGACTCCAGCATCATGGTCCAGCAAGTTGCATCAAGCATTCGAACTTTGGGTCGCGTAAACATTCAGTTACAAATTGGGAACGTCATCAAGAAAGTTTATGCACATGTGCTGCGAGGCATGAGAACGCAATTACTTCTTGGCCTAGACAGCGCTTCATACTTCAATCTTTCTGTAAATCTAGAAAGCAAGTCAGTGACACAAGCACGTGAGAATATGAACCTTCCGCATCACAATGAAAAGAAAACCATTCAAGCCCCGGTGATGCGAACCCTGACTTCAAAAAACTTATCAGAGCATGAGTCTGTGGCGCTCGACTCTCTTTTAAGCTAGTATGACGAGATATTTTCAAAATCTCAGACAGATATTGGGTGCATCACTACTGAGAAACATAGGATCGCACTTACCAATGCTGTCCCTATTCGTCGAGCACCATACCGATGTTCACAGGCAGACAAAGTGGAGATCAACAAACAGGTTAACGCTCTCCTCAAGCAAGGTGTTGTGAGGCCTTCATTATCGCCCAACGCCGCACCTGTCATTTTAGCAGAAAAGAAAGGTGAAGGACGCACTCGTCTATGTATTGACTACCGGAAACTCAATGCCATAACGGTACCCGACTTTCAACCAATTCCACGTATAGATGATATTCTTGACCACTTAGGAAAGGCGGAGTTTTTCTCTACGTTGGACGTAACGTCGAGATACTGGCATGTGCAAATGCATCCTGACGATTTTCAGAAAACTGCATTTGTCACGCCTGATGGTCATTTTGAGTGGTTGGTAATGCCGTTTGGGTTGAAGAACGCTCCAGCTACATTTGAAAGAGCCATGAAATCAATAATAGCGAAACATCAGCTCACCAATGTTATTAATTACTTTGACGATGTGGTCGTATACTCAGAGACATTTAATGATCATATACGACACCTTGAGGCGCTATTGAAAGCTCTCAAAACCGAGAACGTAAAACTCAAACGAAAAAAGTGCCAATTTGCACGCTGCAGCATTGAATACTTGGGCCACAAAATTTCACAAGGAACAGTGACACCTAAGCAAAGTAATGTGGCTGCCATACTCAAATTTCCTACACCAAAACGAGAAAAAGATCTCCAGCGTTTTCTGGGCACTGTAAACACCTACCGTCAGTACATCCCCCACTTCAGCGATATCGCTCTTCCACTCACAAAACTACTCCACAAAGGCAGCAAGTGGGTGTGGACAGAAGCATGCGAGCAAGCCTTTCGTGAACTGAAGGAGCGGATAACTGAAGAACCGGTGCTTCGCATATACGACCCTTCGAGACCATGTACTGTGTACTGTGACGCATCTGGCGAAGGCATCGGTGCAGTGCTGAAACAACCTGATGACAAAGGCAAATAACATCCTGTTGCTTACTATTCCCGCAAACTACTTAAGCATGAGGTGAACTATGCTATTACAGAAAGAGAATGTCTTGCCATTGTAGATGCCATTGATAAATGGCATTGCTACCTTCATGGAAAGTCATTCACTGTTGTAACAGATCACTCTGCACTCCAGTGGCTGAAGAATGTTAAAAATCCTCAAGGTCGTCTCTTCCGGTGGTCTTTGAAACTGTCAATGTATGATGTGAACATCAAACATCAAAAGGGCACAAGTAATGTCGAAGCAGATGCGCTCTCCAGAGCCCCAATAGTTAATCTTCTATCACACGACGACCTTCAGCGATGCAACAATGAGCGTCCAAAAGGAACGCACTCATTGGAAAATAACATCATCATCGTTAAAAGAAAAGGACTACGGAAAATATACGTGCCCCATGAACTACGCCCAACCATTCTGAAGAATGCACATCAACATTTTGGGCATGTCGGAGTGAAGAAGACGCTATCACTCCTGTCTCCGCAATATTATTGGCCGCATATGGTATCCGATGTTTCCACTTACATTCGGCATTGTGATACTTGCCAGAGATGCAAGAAGACGAAAACAAAAAAGTTTGGGACGCTTGAATCACTGCCTCCAGCTGAAGAGCCCTTCGACCTCTTTGCAATAGACACCATAGGAGGATTTTCTGGATATGGCTCGTCAAAAAGGTTTATACACTTGGTTATTGATCATGCGACTCGCTACGTATGGGCGTTTGCTCATAAAAGTGAGAACAGCGACGCCTACATTTCATGCCTAAAAACAATTTTTTCTTCTGGAAAACCACGGAAGCTCCTTTCAGACCGTGGAACAGGATTTACCGCAGGAAAATTCAAGCAGTTTTTAAAACATAATCAAATACACCAACTATTCACCTCATCTCATCATCCACAATGCAACGGCATGAACGAGCGGACAAACCAGACTATCGTAACGAGACCTAAATGTAAGATCAATGACAAACCACAGAAGTCTTGGACTAAGCTGCTTCCGGAGGTAATTGACGATACAACAGAACACCCCACGAAGTGACCGGCTACGCACCTTCCTTCCTGATGTATGGAATTCCATCTTATCCTACTGTACTGGAACAACGAGAAGAAACCGTCGAAGAAGCGCGAAAAACTGCAGTTACCAATTCTATCGCCTACCATAATAAGAACAAAGTCATTTATGATAGAAAATTTCTTCCGATTGAGTTCCAAGTCGGTGACTTTGTCCTTTACGAGACACCATGGCATCCCAACAACGGCAAACTGAGTTCTGTCATGGAAGGACCCTACAAGATTCTACGCAAGGTCTCAACAGTGAACTATGAAATCAACCGCTCCGTGCTACCCTTACGTAGAAACTCTGACATTGTGCATGTTAGCAAACTGCGGCGTTATTTTGAACCTTCTGAACTGAGACTTTCTCGAGGGGAGGGGGAAGTGTGACGCATTCACAAGGTGATTCTAGGAGAAGCCGACGAAGAGGAAGTGCGCGTGCATTAGAATAAACGCATGGCATCTGGACCACGACGTGTCTACATTTTGTAGCGTCACACATATATATATATATATATATATATATATATGTATATATATATATATATATATATATATGTGTGTGTGTGTGTGTGTGTGTGCGTGCGTGCGCCTGTGTTGTAATTCGTGAAAGCAGCAAGAATTCGAAACGTTGTCATGAGTAATAAGTTGCGTCGAGGATGCGGGAATCGAGGCCAGCCCGCTGCCTCTGCGCGGGCTTTGCCGCCTTTTCTGCCGTTCTTCTGTCCCGACATGTCTTCCCTCCTCTGCTGTCTGCCGCGCTGGGAGAGCGTAGTAACCTTCAACCCCCTCACCCGATAGCGGATGTTCACTGTGGCGCCGCGCGCGGAGTCTACCGAGAGGTTTTGCGCGCGTGCGTCCAAGAGCGGGCGAGATACTCTCCGAGACTGCAGGCGGTGAGCCACGCTATCTTTTCCGTCCGTCTACTCCCGTCGCTCGGGGCTCATCGGACTTCGCTGACGGCGCCTCGCGCCCGAGACGAACGCTCACCTTTTGTTGCCCTGCTGCGTACGCTGGGCCGAAGGGTGGTACGGTGTCCTAGTGCGTAACCTAGCTACGCCGACCTGTCTCCCTCCGAAGCCAACACGAGCGCCTTTGCCCTCGCTCGAGCAACTGGGCCTTGGTCCCGGTGTCTCCATTCATTACCTTTACCGCGGAGACGTGCTCATGGCACCCTGTGTAGTACTTTCATGCCCGTGGCGTGGATAAGCCTATTTGCTTTCCCATCGCGCCTCTGCAACGCGCTGTACTGCGTTCGGTAGCCACAGACAATAAAGTGTTGCGACTTTTAGCAGTATCGTGTTCTCGCCATGGCGACGGTTAACGCGTGCCCTGTGGCTTGCTAATACCGGACCCACGCTAGTGGCCGTACTCCTTCAGGATACGTGTAACTACAAGGATAAGAAAACCAGTCTGATATTTCTCGTGCCACAGCAAGAATGCCCAGCTATTTTTTTTGTGGGAGCACATTTAACAATGAAACTCAAAGGAAATACCCAATTACTTTGCGGACTCTAGTTTTCCTAAAGAAACTTTAAAATAAAACTACATGAAACGCCCCCATATGAATGTCATTGTAAAAAACACTATGTAGAGGCATATTGTGGTAGCAGTTAAAGAAATAAATGCGTAGGAGAGGCGTGACAAAAAGTTACCCCAGTTCTATCCAGTTTGACATATGCGTAAACAGTGGAGCTTTGGTTCATGTGTTTCCCCGGTGACTTTGAATATTTTTGCGATTTTGTGCAGGTGTGTCCGATTACGTTGAATGCAAAGCAGAGATGCCCCGAGAAAAAAAAATTGAGCAATATTCAAACCATTCCCCCCTCTTTCTATATCTACCCCAACCCCGCCTATACTAGGCACAATCACCACGGGGCGTATACTTGCAAAACGCTTGAGCCATACTTCCAATAGATATGACTGTGCAGCACTAAAGGACAAAGGACGGAATACGTACACATAGGTGGCACCCACCGCTGTGCTGCTCCCTCTTCGTCCACGACCGAGGCAGAGTATGTCATCTATGAGTGCATAGGAAAACTAAGAGTGTGGCTACCCTTGACGCTGATGTGTTGTAAAACGCGGCCCTGAAGCAGCTTCACGGCTAAAATTGTCAATTTACCTTCAGTAGCAGCTCCAGCCTTGAGAAGCTTCGGTTCGTCTTGTAGACGCTGACTCATGTGGTTCAGTTTCATAATTTGCATATCAGTCCGCCAATCTCAGAGCGTGAGCAGAGAAGAAAAGCACATGTTTTTACTCATTAGGTCCCAAGAGGTGGGTCACTGAATGCAAGTGCAACTGTTGGTTGTACACGAAGCCGAAGGAAAAAAATGCGTGTTAGGCAGTTGTTTTTAGGGGCGAAGCTGTTCAAGGCGTGGGCCTATACATCCTCTGAGGTAATTAGTTGTAGTAGTAATAGGCAGCCACCTCTAGTTTAGTTCTTGCAGTGTTGACTAGATGCCGTTGGTTGATGCGAAATGTTACAAAACTACATGGCCTCCAAGATTGCGGGTGTGCGGCGGGCTTTTCTCCAGCCGTCCCAATCGCATGGAGAGCGCGTGTTTCCAGAAGTAGGCATGGCCCACTGTTTCCTCCGCACCTTGGCGCTCTTTCTTTCAGTCGAAAAGGCTGCCGCGCTGTTAGTGAAGCTTCTATGTGCGAGAAAAAAAATGGTTTTCACCCTTTATATAGCTTCGTGTTCGTTTAGAAATTTCGGGACAAAGAGTACGAGAGGCCAATTCAATGCCGGGGCGTTTCTTTTTCTAATCTAGTTTTTATTTTGCTGCACATTGGTGCCGCCCATGTTAGAGCATTAAAAATTGCGATGGCTCTGCAAGAGATTCACACGTGCTCGAAACTACAATTCGAAGTTCGTGGGCTGTGTAGAAGGCCGGGGGGGGGAGGGGCACCAGCGAGAGAAAGAAAAATGGCAGCCCAATCCGCAAGCATGGTCACACGACCACAGCGTTCTAGGTCCATGAATTACTTGTTACACTCGATGAAATGATTTTTTATTGCTCTCATTGAACTATATCGCTGCTTTTCATTGTAACATTGTTTAGAGAATTCGTGCAGACGCCCTAGTTTGATCACACCTGAGGAACGACATGAATTTATAGCTTCTTAGAAGCGTTCTTCTTCGCTTCTTGGGCTGGCACACCGGCCGTTCAGCCGTGCTCGCCACAACTGGTCTTCCCTATAGATGAGGCATGTTCAGTGGCACTTGTAGACGACAAGCAAAACGTTGTTCAGCACACGAAAGATAAATAAACAAAATTACAACATATGCACAGAGTAGATGATTAGTGGAGTGAAGCTTCCGTCCATTCATCCGTTCGTGAGGGCATTCGTTCGTCCATGCGTCTGTTGACTCCTATCACACTACAGCACGCATCGGACGGACGAACGCTTCGCCCCACTCATCATATCAGTCACTCCGTGGATATGCTGGCTACGCTGGATAGAAGGAGGACCGACGAAGTGATGCTATAAAAAGTTTTCGTTCCTAAAAGCAACAAAACCACATAGCGCTACGCATCGCAGCTGTGTTAGCGTACCTGTAATAAATCTCTAAAACAGCGTCGAATTTGAATCAGCGGTAGTTCCATGAAAGAAACAGAAAGAGACCCATTTATTTGCATGAAACCCGTGAGCGCAGAATGCGGCATTCTGATTTCGTTGTGGATCGAGTTGTCTGTTTTTATTAAATGTGTAGCATTCTCTAATCGCACCTACTCGATTTACAATCAAGCGTTGGTGGCGCCGTTGACGCTGCCAATGGCGTATGCTGGCGCGCCTGCCAAAGTTTTTATTTTAGGGACGAATCTTATTAAAGCGGCAACCGTTCGTCGCTCGTAGTCGTAGTCGTAGTGTGTAACAAGTGTTACATTTCGACCTGCAAGGTGGTGCCGGTGCGAGATTTCCCTGTGCTTTTTTAACAATAAAACTTCGCGGCGTGCGCGTTAACTAATAGCCGATGCTCCTGTGGCACATTCCCCATTAGCAGCCATTGGCATGTTCTAGTTGGAAACGTATAAAGTAGAACTGTTAAAAACCGACTTCTGTATCAGTGGCATTTTGTCGCCTAGCAAACGTGCAACTTCATGAGATTTTATTTGAGAAAATAGGAACCGAAAATTAAAATTGTGTGACTACTTTACGCG